>JALBCR010000088.1:0-80910 GCA_030710515.1 Abscondita cerata
TTGTTTTCACAACCTGTATCATTGTTTGTAGCGTGGGAAATGATTTTAGCAATGCGTATGGGCAAATTAACACATTCATACACACAATCAATCAATTCTATTTGTAGTAGTTAAATTTGTTTTGTGCATACTTTACCATTTAAGTTCAGTAGTTTGGAACTATTTTTCTTGCTATAGCAGGTAGACAAATTATAGGTTTTTAATCTTTTAGAGATCGCGCAAAATTATAAAATATGTTGGGACGCATCGGTCTGTCAAATCACACTTTGTCAAAAATGACATGTTTTGTTTGTAGTAACAATTGTGTCTAGTTAAATATTTCTATATACAGTGGATATCTTGTGGACATCCAGTTGTGACAAACGTGGACGTCCATGGGATGTAGTTTATTAATATCTACTGGATGTTTAGAAGTTTAATTTTTGATACCCATACTTAATAATTTTGAAATGTCCACTGTATATCTCAAGGATTATTCTGTGGATCAGTATTTTCAATATCCAGAGATATCAACGTAATGCATATGATTAATAAAGGAAACTCAATTTAGTTTAATTAATCAACTTATTTTTAATATTCATTCAATAATTATAACAAATGTTATTTTCTTTAGTTTACCTGTTTGATGCGTTATGATGCATTTTTTATATATTTTTTTTATTAGCGTAGATAATATCTTCTGGTCCCTGAGTTCCTCTAGCTATTTAAATTCCTTAAAAAGAAAATAGAATAATTTTTTTATTTTTATAAAATAAGCATTTGTCAACATATGTCACATAAAAACTGCATTTTTTTTTGTATATTAAATTGGGATTGTTGCTTGGTATTGAGAGATATTTAACTGTAGGGTTAATTCAAAACAACTTTATTATTAGTGAATTGAACTATGCCGTGGACTTGGTCGAGCTTAACAATAATAGTTATTTAACGAACAAGTGTATTGAAAGCAATTAATAATCGAGATGATGTCACTTTGTGATTGATTTTGATTACAGCAATTGATTTCTCTGGTCCGATATTCCCTCAAAATATGTTAGTTTCTTGTTACCATCTCATTTAGTTTGTAGTTACAGGTCATTGACATTTTCTCAACACAATCGTTTTTCCAAAATTAGTTTGTACACAACCCCTTTTTTTAGTCCAGACACTTTACGATAGGATAAATACTTATTACTGGTATTGCAGTTAAATACAATTTCAAGCATTATTATGCTTTTAGAAATGTTAAATCAAATGGATTAGGCTTCCACATTCAGCCTCTGCATGCACAAGAATTTAAGATATGTGAACATAATATTAAAAAATGCTTCACCTTGCAATACTCGAAATAGAAAGAATTGACACCAAACAACAACAAATGAGAGCATATGTTCTATTTGTTGCTTAGAACCAAAAATTTTTGCTCGTACCCATCAGCTAGAAACACATAATGATTTTATATAATAAATTAAATTTAATCATTGTTTTTACCAGTTCTATTATTCACAATGTAAGTTATCTCTGCACTGTTTTGTTTCACAGCTGAGAAACTAATAATTCATAAACCCACTTTATTTTTCACAATTTCAACGTTTCACAAACAGGCGTTATCACGACTGCGCATTTTTGTTTTTCATGTAAAAATTTATTGAAAAAGAAGATAATTAACTGACGAGGTCCTCTTGTGTTTTAAAAAAATTTGTTAAAACAATATGTAATGCTGATTTAGTTATAGGATTTTTATAAGTTTACATCCCCTAGATGTTTAAAGTATGTCTTATAAAGATCCATTCAACGACCTTGATATACGCAAATTCTTTAGCTATTAACTGAATGACCACTACATATTGAGTGTGTGTGGGAAGCAATAATACTATTGTTACAAAATTAATTAATTTTAGTATATATAAATAGTAATCATCTCCTAACATAAAATTTTAAAAACAAAGTAAGCTGGCTTAGATTTAACCGTTAGTTTCCAAATTTTGGGTCTCAGAGACAAACGCACAACTCACAAAGGGTTAAACAGATATTATTATAGAATTAAGTGTTACTGTTCTCATCTTCAATTAAATTTTTTTCAAAGTAATTAATTTTAATCCTAAACGTTGCAAAATGAAGTAAGAAGTTTAACGAATTTAAAAGGAGTGTACCAAATTGATTGTTCATGCAAAAGCTCTACATTGGGCAAACTGGACGCAACATAAAATCTAGATTCAAGGAACATCACCGAGACGGTATATCCAGAGCGGTAGATAACCATAGTTACAGCTTAAGTAACACTTAGAAACTAATTTTTGTCAAAAACATATTCTTAAGATACTCATGTACTTAGTGATGTATACAAGTGACACATTCTTTCAAACCCCTAACAAGAGGGTTGCGTTTTAGACATAACTTACAAGTTAATTCATGTTGTATACACAAATCACGTTTTTATTTTGTTGGGTCGTTTTATAGACGGCAGTAAGATGGATTAATATCGGCTGATGATGGTGTTCTGGCATTATTGGATGTTTTTCTCTCTTGTGGTGTAATATTAATGAAATTTAAAATTTATAAGTAATTTAATCACAATCACACTTTTATATACTATTGTAGCATTACTTATAGGAATGTTTTGCGTTTCTGAACTGCTTATGGGAGTCGCCTTAATTATATTCTTCTTGAACACATTAGAAATAGGTATTGTGTTTCCGTATATAGCAATTCTGTTTATATGGGCAATGTTCCATTTAATTTAACTTATTAATCTGATGTTTACGTCTGGTTTGCTTTTTTGCTGGGGACTGTTTTGGAATGTGTTATGAAATCACTGTGGAATTTACATATCCTGAACCAGAAGCCACACTAATGGGTTTAATTTCTATACAGTTTGGGACAAATTTATCTATAGGATCAATTTATTTTATTCATTTCTTTTTACCAAATAGCATAATGGGCGAATAATTTTATGGTGGATAGGGGTATTTATAAGCTTTATTTTCACGAGTTATGTACAAAATACAACCTAAAGAGGACCACTGCAATTGTACTCATTCAAGATACAAATAAGGAAGTACTCTAATTAAATGTTTGGTAATGTTATTAGAAATAATTTAGTCAAAGCCTAATTGTATTCTATAATGTTTCATACTATACTACAAATTTGTTTTTGTTTTCTATTTATTTATGAATGATTTACACTCATTTCTGATATGATAACAAAATCAGCAAGAAAATCAGAGCTAATAATAATAAGCAGCTCCATGCATAGCAATGCAGTAATTAATTCTTTGTGGTATACTTTTGATTAAGTGTTTAATGTCCTCTTGTGGTTCTCACCCCACGCAGCCAGAAGCTGATGCCTCAGGTCTCTAAACTCCCTGCAGCTTGGGAACATAGACCTATCATGTCTCAGACGTTCAATCGATGATAAGTCAGGTGATCTTGCGCAATATTGGAAGTGTATGGCCCATTATCTTGTTGGAAAGTACGTAACGGCACTGTTGATAATACATAACTGAGACAATCACGATAGTACAATGTTCCTAGAACAAAAGGATGTTTTGAATGTATGACGCATTGTAGCAAACTGAAGATAATTTTATTCTCTTATGAAGCTCTTGGCACTCTTACGCGGTGCGTTAGAGGAAGACATTGATTTGTCTAAAAGATTAAATTCAGTGATAAATTATTGCCATCGACACATGACGACAAATTACTTTTTGTAATAATCTGCTTCAACCGACCTTGAAATCGGTTTTGTATTGTAGTCAAACTTAAAAAGTCAATCTTATTACCATTGCTGACGTTGGGGTATTTTTCAGCAGAACGAAATATCTAATTCTCTAATCTGCTCCATACGCACCAAATTTGTGTGTAAAGGTAGTGTGAGGTCAAGATTGATTCTTCTTCCAATTTCACAAAAAATGTTAGAAAACTATTAGAAAAGCATTGACAGTTTTGTAGATAATTAGTTACCTTAAGTAAAGTTAATTACATTGATATCTACCATTGCAAACAATAGAACTACTTGGCTGACATGATTTGAAATTATGATCATCTTTTTTGTACTAAGCTCTGGAAAAACATCCATGGTTCAAATTGGTAGCATTATTTTTCTGAGTGGTGCATTTTATATAAAAGTGAAATTATACAAAGAGAATAGTTTTGGGTACCTACTACATATTTCTGATCTCTTTTGTTTTCTCTTTCATTTTCTGAAATAAAACTTTTGTTACTGCTGTTGTTTTACTCATCTATTCTATATTTTGTTATGCTGCAGTATTCTTTTCTTTCTTCCTTTCTTTGAAAGAAATTATAGTAAATGTAAACAATTGGTGTGTGTCTTTTCAGGGTTAATGAACCAATAACAGCAGTTGCTTCCAAATGATAGCGATAGACAATTAAGAAATATTCAATATTAATTATTTTCGGTTTATATTTTATTTAATTATGAGTGGACTAGAAGTTCTTCAGAAATCAAAAGTTGCACTTACAGACTACCTCCCTAAAAGAAAGAACTTGATTTGGTCTTTAAACTCAACCCAAAACCTGCAGGTTCTAATTGTTGTATACAGGTGGGTATGATTATAATTAAAAATCCGTCTGCTAAACTTCTTGTAGAGAGGAAAAAGGCCCACAAAAAAATATTTTTTCAAATATTCTGATTCTTAAACGAAATAGTTTTATGTCTCTCAAAGTTTATAAAATTTGCAACAAAAGCTTTCAAAACTCTTTCTTAAAATCTTTTAAATAAATATGAAAAATTAAAGTAAACGTAGTTACAACAGCACACATTATTGGAAAATTGCCCTTTCAACATCATCTCTGTACTTAGATGTTTAAAATGATTTTGGTTTCTATGTGAAGTCTTCTACAGCCCTTTGGCAATTTTCTTGCAAAATGTGTTTTAACCATGCCTCACAGCTAATCTATGAATAAATTGTAAGGGGGTTTCTGACCGAAGGATGAAATTTATTTCCCAAATTGAAAGGCATAAAACTATCTTGTTTTAGGATCACATATTTAGAAAATATTTTTGGCCAAACTTCTTCATATCTACAAGAAGTTTAGCAGAAGCTGACTGGTTGGACAACTTTTGACGCAGTTTTATTATAATACATACCGTATACAACAATTACATGCTTGCAGAAATGTTTTTGGACTGAGTTTAAAGAATAAACACATATTACCTACATAAGTATTGACAAATGATTGTACAAATATGAATTTATTCTAACGATTTTTAGACACCTTAAAGCCTGTTGTTAGATTAACTAGTAGCCAGTTTAAAAACCTTTTATTTAACATATACAAATCAGTACTAAGATGAGTTAAGGTTTTGAGGGACATTACCTTGAAAGCACAAAATCCAATCTGTAATATAATTTTCCGAGGTTTCTTATATTTTGACTAATTTGACTGGGCTATAGATTAATAGAAACCATCTTAAAAGAAAGGTGTTGTTAAATAGGAGCCCAGTATACTCTTGGCTCCAATTTGTATAGCTAATTGTCTTTGATTTCTTTCAGGATTTCTTGTAAAAAATTTGTTGTCGCTACCCTATTTTTAATCTTAACATCTAAGAACCAGAGTATTTAATTTATTCATCCTACACGTCCTTTGTATGTTGTGCGCACACATAAACTTTAACAAGGTAAACACAGAAAATTTAAAAAAACGCAAAAAGCTATGGAGAGGAAAATGATTGAGACATTACTTAAAGATAGTAAACAAATTGAGTAGATACTAAACAAAACGAAAGTATAATATGGAAAATGGGCAGGTTATAATAAATGGATAAAAGACCAAATATAAAATACCCAAATTGGTAAATAGCGCTGTTACATAGAAGAAAGAGTGAGTGATTGAAAAACAAATAAAGTTGAAAGACGACGTCACAAAAACATGCATACCTAAAGTGGCATAGAATAACTCACAAAAAAAAAAAAATTGATGGAATCAAACATGAAACTAATATTCAAAATAGATAAAACCTAAAGAAAAACCTTATTTTTAAAAAATTAAATCGTCACGATTTTAGTAAACTTATTATCAATTGTATTTTTATTTTACCGTTTCTTGTTCTTTATCTGCACCAGAAAGGAGATTTTTACGTAAAAGTTGTTGTGTACTGCATGTACTATTGTTGGAAGATGCTAATTGATGAAGACTTGTTTTGCTTAGTATGGAAAGTCTGCAGTCCCATAGGTTACTGTTGCTGCATATATTTTTAGATAGGATTGTCTGAAATGAATCCACAAACAATTAGATTATATTTTTAGTTTTTTTTTTGGTTATTTTAAGAGTTATTCATTTTCTTATATCTTCTGCGCTAAATATGATGTGTTTTCTCTCCGTCAAAAAAAACTTCAGGTAGGTCTTGTTTTGTTTACATTGGTTTATAAGGACATTAGTTAATGTTTAGATGAGACATTGCAAGTATTTTGCAATTGATGTTTTTTTTCTCAAAGGTAACTGAAGCATTCAAATAAAGATGTTATTTGACTTTCGGTGTGGATAGTGGGGGTAGGATATGTTAATTTTATTAGAAAATTGAGGTTGTGCGAGTTTTGTTAAATTCGACTGGTTGTTGTCCAATACATGTGGTGGTTGTCCTTATTGAATTGAGTTTTTGTTTTCTTGAGTGGTAATGTTAGCAGAGTTCGTAATTATGTGCTCACATGTAGATTGTTATTACCAACCTAAAACATTCATCAGTTGTATTGTAGGGTTATTTGGAGGCCGTTTGAGGATTTTTTTATGCCTGGCCTTTTTATCTATTAGCTTCCGATATTGTTAACTGGTAGCGTTAACAGCGATTTTTTAGTCAATGTCATATGAGGTTATGTGAAGATTTTCGTGGAAAGGAAAAACCTATTTCGTAGGCATAATTGAATATTAGAACTGTTTTTTAGTTTTTTTTAATTGGTTACTATCTTTTTTTCTTCTAAATGCCAATACGATTCGGTTATTGGCCATTACTAGCAACTCAAATCTTGTTGGTTCCAACGCAAAATAACTTTATAGATGTTTTGCCGAATCAAATTTTTAAAGTGGGCAACACAGGAAATTCGTCGTTGGAGAGACTTTCTTTCTATTAATCCTTCCCTACAGAATGTGTTGCAGTAGTTCAATAGGTTCTTGTTCCGCATAATCTGGCCCAGGGTATTAAAGCTTATGTCATTTGGTAAGGTTGATAACCTAAACTTTTATTTATTCTGAGTATTACTTTATTATGTATCATATTATAAATAATATCTGACTTATTAAAGGTCATCTTAGTTAAAGTCCAAGTTCTCACTGATATAAGGGAAGTGATGATTGGTACAAAACATTTCAAAAGTCGGATGTTACTACCTAAAGTTCTTCAAGACTCATTGATTATTGTACTAAATTTGATATTAGAGTACTCTTTTCTACTCTATTTTAATTTTAGTGTAAAATGTGCTCCAGAAATATTTTTTGTTTAAATAATAAACTTTGTTTTACTAGTGTTGATGTTTTAGATAGCTTTACTGTTGTCAGTTATTTTATCTATGAGTATTATAACAAGCAATCTATTGTTATAATATAAATAGACAAACAAGTCCTTTATTCAGTACTATCGATGAAGTAAATAAAATTTTGACAACCCCTCCGAACAACCACCCGTCTAGCATAAATCAGGTGGAGCGTAGTACTCGTAGCCAATTGAAAACATTTATTTTGTCTTTTTCGTAACACAAATACGGAAAGGAGGACGGTCGCCACCGGTTAGCAATTGTAAGAGAATACTAACTAAAACAACTTATTTTGAACAACGATTACGGCATAACACAGAATTGTAACTAGAAACTACAGGATATTTTGGCAAAGTACATTCATGAAATTTAAAACTTGGACACCACAATTTCTGTAAACAAAAGTTTGCACATTGTGAAGCGGGCTTAAGGGTATCATTTACAATTCTAACAGCAGGTAGTCTCAGCAGGGGTTATCTTATAGAAGGACTGTAGAATGAATCATTACACTAAGCACGTTTTAGAAAATAGGTAATTTACGTTGCTTACTTAATTTTTTCTTTAAAGAATATATTTGAAGGTATCGCTAATTAAACACCATAGCTCGATTAATTATCGAATCAAAATTTTGTTTAGGAAATGTTTACAAAATAAAATTAGAAATAATTTTGATTTAAAAACGTCTACAAGCAATAACTTTTAAATTAAATCAAAAACTAAACATGGTTATTTGGGTTGACTGATTATTACTTATTTTTAATAAATCTAACCTACTAATTATTGTAAGTTATTAAAAATCATTAAACTCTCTATTCATAATATTTAGTCCTTACAAAATGTATATTTTATGACGTTTCATTTTTTCTGTAGTTAATATAAAAGTGAAAATAAAAACTAAGGCAATTCTTATTGTCAACGTATATATTTAGTTTTTTGACAAGAATTTATTACATAATTATAATTAGATTACAGATTTTAACATTATCGAAAATGTTTGGGCTCGAATACTTGCTGTTATCCGAAGACAACAAGGGCCAAATTTTATACCAGTAAACCGTAATGCACTAATTGCAGCCATTGATACCGCATGGGAAACGATTAATATTAATTATATTGATACCTTGATAGCGTCAATGAGCAGACGCCTCCAAGAATGTATCAATAATAATGGAGGTCACACCCATTATTGATTTCTTATATTTATTTATATAGCCTAATATTTAAAAAAAAAGTTTTCATTTAATTTTAAACTATAACTTGGTATCTTAATTATAATTATGTAATAAATTCTTGTCAAAAACTAAATATATACGTTGACAATAAGAATTGCCTTAGTTTTTATTTTCACTTTTTATATTAACTACAGAAAAAATGAACGTCATAAAATATACATTTTGTAAGGACTAAATATTATGAATAGAGAGTTTAATGAATTTTTTTAATAACTTACAATAATTAGTAGGTTAGATTTATTTAAAAATAAGTAATAATCAGTCAACCCAAATAACCATGTTTAGTTTTTTGATTTAATTTAAAAGTTATTGCTTGTAGACGTTTTTTAAATCAAAATTATTTCTAATTTTATTTTGTAAACATTTCCTAAACAAAATTTTGATTCGATAATTAATCGAGCTATGGTGTTTAATTAGCGATACCTTCAAATATATTCTTTAAAGAAAAATTAAGTAAGCAACGTAAATTACCTATTTTCTAAAACGTGCTTAGTGTAATGATTCATTCTACAGTCCTTCTATAAGATAACCCCTGCTGAGACTACCTGCTGTTAGAATTGTAAATGATACCCTTAAGCCCGCTTCACAATGTGCAAACTTTTGTTTACAGAAATTGTGGTGTCCAAGTTTTAAATTTCATGAGTGTACATAGTTTAACATAAAATTTATTCTTAGTATCAGTTTGTGCGTTTACAAATAATTTATAACAAAATAACTCCACACAGGTTAATCTTGGAGCGTAATAAGAGGGAAACAACTGAGAGCGTTGCATGTGACCAAATAATAAACGTAAAGGTCGGTGTAATACAGATTAAATTTACAGAATGCGTGCGTTTAAATTGATGAGTCGGGATTGATGCATACATTAAACAAAAATTAGTTGTGGTACTTTGAAACAACCAGAAACAGCTGACGACTCAATGCGGCGATTTAAAAATAACCCACTAAATACTTGGCGGTCCATGAAAACTTGCAAGTGATTTGAATTACTGCCCAAACACATAGAATGGAAGTCTAGCTACAATGCTGTCAAATGAATTGGCATCTGTACTAAACTGCAAAATTTAATTTTCCCCAAAATACGCTACGGTATTTTGTAAATTTTTTTGGAAATATATTTGTTTATATTAGAGATTAAAAACGATCAGTTTTTCAGCCATATTGCCCTAGCGGTTTTTTGTTAACCCTATTCAAAAACACTTACGATTAAGTAGCCCTAAAACAATGAATTAAGCATTTGTAAGTACAGTCATTTAAGCGATTTAAATTGCATTTCAAAGAGCTTTAATTCAATCACAATGCCTCCAGTGCGAAGACGCCATAATTTTTGGCATTTAAGCGAGTTTGATAGGGGTAGAATTGTGGGATTGCGTGAGGCTGGTTTTGTCTATGAGAGATTTAGCCGCTAGAACGCAACGGAGTTTAAACATTGTGGCAGTCTGTGTCGGGCATGGAACCAAGAGGGCCGTACACGAAGAGCGAGAGGTACAGACGTCGTCAAAGAACCACAGAACGCGAAGATCGCCGTCTTAGACTATGGTTTACGGGACCGCTTCTCTTCTACACGGGCGATTGCGTGACCAGTGGTTTGAAGAACATGGAAGACCGATTCCCCAAAAGCACATTCCAACAAGACAACGCACGACCTCATGTTGCTAGGGTTGCTAGAAATTTACTCAATTTTACCTCACTTTGCACAAAACCCCTAGCAAATTTGCAGCACCATTTTCAGATATCATGGGATGGAGATACCTCAAGAAGAACTCGATCACCCCATTAGAAGTATGCCCAGACGTGTTAATGAGTGCACAAGACATCGTGGTGGAGCAACACATTAAGTTTTGAAGAAGTTAACAGTTTAATTTTTATCAAATTGTGATCGTTTACTAATCTAATTTGTATACACTAGTATACAAAAATTGTTCAAATAATACAACTACTACCGCAAGATCGGAAACCAAAGTGACTTAAAATTCGGTCCCGTTCAAATTTCAAAACGGCAGAAACGATAATAACAATAGAGTAATAGAGCCGCCACCATTGGCATCTGAGTAACCAAAAATGGAAAACTGCACCATCGGCATTTTTACCCATTTTTACCGGAAATAACCGTAACAGTATCTAGAGGTTTTCTAAAAGTGTCTGCAATTATGATAGTGTCATCAGCGTAACCCAGGCTGTTTTAACTCACACCATTAATTTAAGTACCTATTTATATATATTATGTGAAAGGTGTCTCTATAGATGTATTCAGATACATATTGAAATTGTTGGAACCACAAAATATACGCCCTTAAATGTTTATTTCTCTAATGAATTGAACTTGATATAAATGTTCGTCATTAACTTTCAATATTGTTCTTTGATTTTAATAAAGTTTTACAATTATTTTTATATTATTTTCATCTATAAATGTTTAATTCAAGATTATATGATGTTTTAGTCAAAAGTTTCCTAATTAACTAAACAGGCAACTACGTCTTTACATGTCAGAATAACGATTTAGATTTTTTACGTTTGCCTTTAAAAAATATTATACAATTTAAATTTAAAACGGTAAAGTACTATGTTACGGTCAGTTGTTAGGAAAGTATGCCCTCAGTGGAGAGTAGGGTGTGGGTTAGAAAAGTCAACGTTATTCCTAGAACCTATAGAAAAAAATTAAAAGGTAGGGCGCCAGGTTCGAGTAACGCTGGAGAGAAGAATCTGACCCAGAACCAAAGGTCAGCAGCTAACTGTCCGCAGCAGAATATACAGAAAAAGGGAAACAAATCACGAAAGAATTCGACATAAAGTCAGAGAAACCTTCACACAATATTTATTCACCCCAATACACAAACGAATTTGTGATAGTTCACAGCATTTAATAGACACAGATATATTACGAATACACACGAGCTAAAACGGGTAACGTACAGCATTAAACATTCAGGTAACACGAAAATGACTAGAGCTACATAGAATTACAAGTTAAAGTAAAGAGAATTACCCAAATATTTACCACTGCTACGCCACTGTCTCGTATATGCAATTGATATTTCGCGTACTGAAGGTACGCCTATGGTGAACTTAACCTAGAATGTGTCGATTTATGGTACTGAGTAACGTTACAGATTACATGAATTTAAGGAAGACGTAAGGGAAGTTTTAAGACTAATTCAGTCACCGCGAAGTTTAAACGATTGTTCACTTTGTGGCCAATGGAACTAAATGCGTTCGGCTTAATTAAGATTGAGGTTTAAATTCTTACACGACTTATACACCACGTAGGTATTAAATACTATTATCTATAACTAGTTAACGTTCCAGGTATATTATGCAATTACACATTCGAGCGACAAATAATCCGCAATAAATTTTCTACGTTTGCGCCTGATAGTCAACTTCAGGTTCACGCGCAATTAAAAAGATATTAAAATCTCTGACCTTCCACGCAGCAGTAGGTGTATTACTCTTGCTCTCAATGGTACTAACGGTTCGGAATGAGCCTCCACCGTGGCTGCGAATCTGACGGAGTATTCGTGGGTAGCTATTTCGGCACAACGCCTCCAAAAGCCATGAGTAGACCCGCAATAGCCGTACAAGTTGACGAAGGAACAACCGGAAGAGAATATATTCTGTAATAGGGGAGACATAAACCCCCTCTCTGAAGCAAAGCGTCCCCTAGCCTAAAGAATGCAGGACGTGCTTATTGAACAGTTCACGTGGGAGCACAACCTTTTAACAAATTTTAAAAGCCACTTTATGCGGTATCATATATTTTACCATAGGCCTGATAACCCCTTCAAGCGAGGAAATTTTCAGATGAGGGTTTATCTTCTCCCCGTGAACGGTTGATTTAGGACAAGCTTTCCGGAAGCGTTCAAATGCAGCGGACCAATCGTGGACAGTTTCAAGTTAACAACGCCGGAAACCAATACGAAGTAATGCCCGCGAAATTGGGTTAAGGAAGTGTGTACACAGGAGGAGCGTTTACACTTCGAACGTTACAACTAACTCTACAACACAAATGTAAAGAGAATTTAATACTTAAACAAATACGAAGATGGCGACCAGAGCGTCGTCCGTTTTGCAATCTGGTGTATTACATTGAATTTGGATTCCAGCGTTTTTGACTCCAGGAATATATAATTAGTTACAAACGGTCCTTGATTATTTATCCATTTTGGTACCTCACAAACTTTCATGAGACAAATGTGGAGTCAATAACACACATGGCTACGAGAGAGCACAGCACATGTTAGAAAAAAAAAAATATATAAACAAAATATGCTTACCAAAATCACTTTTTGGACTTTTAGATAAAGATAATTAAGACATGTTCGGTAAATGCATTACATTTTACCGCAAAATTTAACAAATGAATGTAGCTCTCGAATCAACGTTAAAAGATGTTTGCGCGTTGCGCAGAGAGAACCTCACTTTCCACAAAAATAAATAAATGTAAAATGCACAAAATTAAAATTAAATATTTTTAAAATACTTACCTACATTAAATTCGTTTAGTGTACTAGGTAAAATTAATATAAGGAAAAACAAAAGTTGCCACGTAACACATTCTGAGGAGAAAGCCTGAAAACTCATCCTTTTCCTAAGATGAAATAAAACTTGTGCCATTTTGTTAGAAAATGTAAAATTATGTTCAACGCCGTTTTTCCGAAGTGAAAACCTTGAAGTAACTATGGAATTGTTTCTGAAATGTTAAAAGAAATTTCTTTTAAACCTTCAAGGCGAGGATGGGACTTTTGAATAATTTGTTTGCCATAACCATTTGCAATAAAAGTATTAGTTAGATGGCGCAGCTCCAAATTTAGGTTGTCGGGTTGACATATAGAAAATGCCCGAAATACTAAAGATTTAACAACAGATCTTTTTTGATCAGGATAATAGTGGAAAGACGCTAGTAACTACCTTTCAGTATAAGTAGCTTTTCGATACATATTACATAACCTAATTCACGAGAGGGTTTTCTGGGTGACGAGTACATCAAAGAAAAGGAAAACAATGAATTTTTTTCAATTTTTATAGTAAATTTGATGTCAGCATAAAGTCAAGAAAGTTTCTAAAAAAGGCGACCATGGGGCCATACGATGAATGTATCATCAACATACCTAAACCATACTTTCGGTTTGAACAGCGATGTTTCCAAGACAATGGTTTCAGACGCTTCTATAAAATTTTGGCAACAAAGGAAATCACATAGCAACACCCGAGACCAGTTCGTAAAAGTTATTGCGCAGTTGCAAATAAGCAGTCGGAAGTAACTTTTGTATAGGCGATATAAGATAAAAATAATTGCAAGAGAATTTTGATAAAAAATTTTGTAATAATGGTTAAATGAAGTTCCTTACGATAGGTAGCGAAACGTAGAGCAACTACGAAGTTTACCATTTTGACACGGTCCAATCCTGGAGAAGAACGAGAAAAATGATTTTGTTTTAATACTGTATTGAATAATCTTTAAAACAATTATAATAAACAATTTGTTAACATTGTTTTATAAGGTACAATCATACCACCCTTTTAGCCGCTGTGTTGAAATCTCAGCGAATATAGATTCTATGAGAAGGTTGGAATGATAATTTGAAGAAAACTCTAAACGTTAACATTGGAGAGCGTAAAAACAACAAGTTGATCAAATTTTCACTCGAATCGAGTGATAGATATATTTTCTTCAAGATTTACTTTAGTTTTATTAATTTTTACTCACACAATAAGACAGGGAGTTGTGCGAGGATTTCTAAACTTAAAATGTTAACACTTTTTTTACTTTTTTGAACTAATTAAAATTAGTCCATATTTCAGCAACATATCAAAAAAAACACCAGTCCGATTTTTTATGAAATTTGCATGTAAGTTTTTCAGACGCTCATCTTAAAAAGAGACAATTTACGTCCTCATTTGCGGCCGTAAAGTAGCACTTTTTTATACTCATCTGTCAAAAAAAGTAAAACAGCCGCTTCGTTGAATCACGATATCCATGTCTTATTGCACTAAAGTATAATTGATGTGGTATAGTTTTTATTTCTGTAAACAATAATATCCTTAAGATTTGCATAAGATGCAATTCAGAAACGTATGTCGTTCCGTGTAATTTGTGGGCAAGCATCGCATGTACTATACTCTGTTGTTTACATAAACATATCTTTTTTACATTTGTAATTAGAATTTTTCAACTTACCATGATCAGTATCGGATTGGTGCCTTTACGCACAGTTATGCAGGAATTTTATTAATTAAAAATACAACTATTTGCTTTACTACTTAATTTATTACAGCGAAGCGAAAATGAAAATCATGTCTTGATAATTTCGTAAAGGATTCAGTTAAAGAAACAATATATGATATACACATATATGTATAAATAAAGTAAGAAAAATTCCCAATAGTACACGCCATAACTTAATTTGTCGCTAAAAACAAGCGACTGTGCAGATGCACCTTAAAAAACTTTCCGTTATTAGTTAAGAAAAAATAAATTATTTTCTAAGAAATGCCAACAGTTAACTGTAACGACAATTGAATGTTAATCCAACATCGTCATCAAAGCGATAACTTCAAATGCAAAACACACAGGTGCCAATATCACAATCCAAGTATGTTCTTACATGTTTTTTTAACACGAGATGTCGTAAGAACACATTCTACTATAAATTATTTTCATTTATTCATTGGCCGGTTGCAAAAAACTTAAATAAAATTGTAAAAACCATAGCAACGATTGTTTTCAAACGTTGCTTAAATTTATGTCGTGTTGGTGCAAACGGTCATACTTAAAATAGAATCATTTATGCAACTTAATTAGTAATAATAATTGTTACTGCCATTATTTATTATATATTTTTTTCAAATTTGAAATTGCAAAACTGCCTGATTTTTTTGCATTATATCAACTATTTTGCCTCTTCAAAGAAACAATTACTCAAGCACATACGTCATCATGACGGTGGATTCTATCAGAATATGTTGAAGATTTATATTAATTGACCTTTTCTAAAAAAGGCAACAAATACGTTTTCTGAAAACTTCTTTATTTTGCAATTTCAGTACCAATCCCTAAACACTATATTGTTTTGAATAAATTTGGAGGTATTTTAATTTTAGTATATTTAGGTAGTTAGTATTATTAGTTAGGATAGGATTTAATTAGTTAGAATTCTTTTAATTTTTATAATTACTTATAGTTTATTGTAGATTAGCTGTAAATAGTGATTTCTGTGACAACAAATCAAGTGTTGCGGCGCTTGCCAGTCTTGCAGTGTTGAGGGGTGCAATTGTAATCGTTCTCACTATCATCCACTTTTGTTTATAACAACGACTAAAACGATTATTAATTAGTAATAAAGCAATAATGTTTATTTTAGAATAAATATCTAATATGAACTGGTCAAATTTAATTCACTAAATTGTTTTTATTCGTTGTCTGAGATGAATAACTGCAAATGTAATATGATTATTGCTATTCTGCATCTATTGTATCAACAAAAATAGAATATAATGTCAAATTGTTTCATTCTCTTAGCATTCGTACGTTATTTTTAGAGTGAGCGCCTAAAATGTTGTGTACCGCGGCTGTAAAAGTTATTTATATCTGCGTGTGGTAAATGAAATTTTACAGCCCGAAATGAAATGTATTAAGCATGTAAAATTATTTCACGCACAAGATTCGTATTAAATTTTTTGCCGACGAATTCTTAATCGGTAAAAATTAACATATATCTTCCTGTCAATTGTCAATATCGGTCGAAGTGAACTGTAATTGGCACAATACGTAAGATGGCGCTAATCATGTACATATAAAAACTAAAAATATTCTAAATTAAATTATTTTTTAACATTTAACAGTAAAAAGTTGTGTAATTGCTGATTTAGTAAACATATTTTGTTCTACGATAAAATATTTTTATTGACAAATGCACCTTAAGGGCGAACGCTGGGGTAATTTTTGTAGTTTTGTTGTAGTTTCAAAGGTTAATTTGACGTTTACACGTCAGGAGGCCAAAAAGGTTTTTTCAGTTCTTTCTGATATAATAGCCTCAATTGACGCCTCATCATTAACAAATCAGAGCGGCCAAAAAATCTACTTTACAGCCTGGATACACAAATAACTATTATTTATGAATTATATAGATTTGATTAAATTTTGGATATAATCTGAACGGGCTAATAAGAGCCGCAATCATTTCCATTCTTAAAATATTTCCAAAAATTAAGTAACAATTTAGAAAAGTTATTTTTTTATTTTTTTAAAAAAAAAAAAAAAAAAAAAAAAAAAAAAAATTAAAAAAAAATAAAAAAAAAAAAAAAAAAAAAAAAAAAAAAAAAAATTATTATTATTTATTATTTTAAAAAAAAAAAAAAAAAAAAAAAAAAAAAAAAAAAAAAAAAAAAAAAAATTTTTTTAAAAAAAAAAAAAAAAAAAAAAAAAAAAAAAAAAAAAAAAAAAAAAAAAAAAAAAAAAATAATAATAATATCAGTTTATTTGTCTTTGAAATTAACAAATAGATTCGGTTTATATACATCTTACTAAATACAAAAAAAAAATTAATTAACACAACAAATTCTGCAAAATAATAACTTATTTTCTTTTTCTGTCTTTTAACCACACCTCTCTGTTACATGTTTTTATTATGTTTCTTTTCCTTTCTTCCATCCATCTTCTTCTGTTTTCTACCTCTTTCATCCACTTTATGCCTTCTCCATTTTCTCCTAGCAGAACTTCTCTTCTCACTTTCTCTCTCCTTAATTCTCTACACTCTTCTACCATGTGCTCTACATTCTCCCCAATTTTCCCCACACATTCTACACATTCTTTCTTCATCTTTTCTCCAATATTTATTTTCTCTTTCTTCATTTCCTAATCTATATCTGGCTACCATACGTTTTTCTTTTATATCCAATCTTCCTGTTATATATTTTGGTATCTCTTCCACCATTATGTCTTTATATTTTACATTATACTTTGATTCATTTATCTTCATTTCTCTTTCTTGTTTTTGATTGTCCTTGTCCCTTTGTGTTATCTCTTCTTCCATCTTTCTTCCTTCATCCCTCAATCTTCTTATCTCTTCTGTCGCGTAACCCCTTTTCTGTAATATGCTCTTCTCTCTTCTTGTCCATGTTTTGTTCTTCGCAATTTTACTTCCTTCCAACATTCATATAAAATTTCATTATCTTTTCTATCTTCCATCCTTTCCTCAAATCTTATTGCTCTCTTCCCTGCTTGTATTCTTATTTTTTCTATTTTCATTTCTTCCTCTATTAAATATCCTGGTGTTTCCCTCTCCAATCTTAGCGTCCATCTCCAAAATCTTTCCTGTATCTTCTCTAGTTCTTCCCATTCCTTCCAACCCCAAATTTCCGCTCCGTACATCATAACACTTTTAACAATTTTCTCAAATAGCCACTTTCTTTTTCTCTACTTCTTTGCCAAATAATTTTTCTCCCATACCCCACGCTTGTCCCATTATATTACTTCCTTTTTCCTTAATTCTCTTATATGATCACTGTCTTTATTGTCATACCTCATCATGTATCCTAAGTATTTGTATTTGTCGACTCTTTCTATTTCTTCTTCTCCCCCACCACCATCTCTTTTTTCTCTCTTCCTTTTTTTCTTCTTACATATCATTATTTTGGTTTTTTCTACGTTTACCTCTAATTTTTTTCTTCTCTAAATATCTTCTCAACGTCTTTAATGCTTTCTTCATCTCTTCTTCTTTACTCGTAAGAATTACTATATCGTCCGCATATGCAAGCGTTATTACATTTTTTTCCTATTTTTATTCCTCCAACCTGATCTCTCCTCATTTCTTCCTCTAGATCTCTTAGATATATAGAGAATAGCATCGGACTCAACGGACAACCCTGTTTCAACCCTCTTTCCGTCCAAAACTCTTTCCCTAATTTCCCTTTTACCTTGACTCTATTTTTTGTTTCTTTTATAAATCTCTTCCACTGCTTCTATTATCTCTTCTTTTATTTCACTTTTCCTCATCATTTCCCACAATATCTTTCTATCTACTCTATCAAATGCAGCTTTTATATCCACGAATACTGCATATACCTTGCCTCCTTTCTTCTCTATCTCTTTATTTATTAATTGTTTCATTATATATATGTTATCAATTGTCCCTCTTCCTTTCCTAAAACCTGTCTGCCAATCTGGAATTATCTTTTTTTTCTTCTATCTCTTTTTCCATTCTTCCTCTTATTATTTCTGCGTATATCTTATATCCAATGTTTGTTAAACTAATCCCCTGTAGTTTTTCACTTCCTGTCTATCCCCTCCCTTGTATATTGGACAAATAATTGCTTCCTTCCATTTTCTGGAAATCCTTCTCCCTGCCATATTTTTCTAATATTTTCTTATTCTCTCTCTCATTCTTTCCCCTGTGTATTTCCACTCTTCCCCTGCGTATCATTTGTGCTCCTGCTTTTCCTATCTTTACTTTTTTAAGGACTTCTCCAGTTCTTCTTTTTTGATTCTCTCTTCTCTTTTTGTTTTTTTCTTATTTTCCTTTTCCCGTTTTATGATCGTAACTTCCTTTCCTTGTAGCACATTTCTAATGTGTTTTTCCCATTTTTCTCTATCTATTGCTGTTTTTCTCCTATTTCCTTTTTTTTCTTATTTGGTTTACGAATTCCCAAGCCTGCCCTTCATTTCTGATTTTCTTCATCTTTTTCTTCCATCAGTTTTCGATAATGTATTTTTCTTTCTTTTTCGCATCTATTCTTGAATTCTGCTCTTATTTTTTTATAATCTTCTCATATTTCCCTTTTCCTTTTTTTCAATTTTCTTCTTCTCTTTCTCATTTCTTTTTTGCTCTATCACACTCAAACAGTTCCACCATTCTATTTTATTTTCCTATTGTTTTTGTCCTTTTAAATCTTCTCTTTTCCGTTGCCATCTTTATTTTTTTCTATAATTCTTTTCAACTCTTCTTCGACCTCTTCTGCTACTTTTTGCTCTTCCTCTATTTTATTCATACTTTTTATGGCTTTTTTTTTATTCCATATTTTTTTCTCTCCCCATTCAATAATCTTTTTTTTCTTCTTCCTCTTCCTTACTACCAGAATCACTTCAATCGGTTGATGATCTGAATCTACTTCGTCTCCAATTCTTATATGATCTATTTCTTCCTATTGAATCGTTGACCATAACGTAGTCAATTATCGATCCTCCTCTCCCTCCTATCTATGTTAGCTCTCCTTCTCCTCCTTCTTCCATATTCTCATTCAGAATCGTCCATCCTCTCTCTTCACATAGTTCCAATAATTTTCTACCTTGCTTCGTTTATTTTTTTTATCTTTCGACTTTCTTTTTGCTTTGTTCTCTATTTATTATTATTCCTCCTCCTCTCTTGTTCTTGCGTTAAAGTCCCCTCCTAAGGATAAGTTTTCTTTTTTTCCCCTTCTTTTAATTGTCTTCTCTCTAGTACTTCTCTGTCTTCTCCATTTCTTTCTATATATCGTAATTATTTCGTATATCTTCTCTTCCTCTGTCCTTACTCTTGTGCTCATAATTCGGGGGGGTTTCTTTTGTCTCACTTTTGTTTCCTATCTCTTCTTTCTCCCATTCCTTTCTTATTCCGGTGATTATTCCATTTGCCCCATTTTTTTTTTCTTTTTCTACGAATTGTACTTTCCCATTTAAATTCTTCTGGCAACCTTTTACTCCAATTTTCCTGCAACCACGTTCCTACCAGTCTACCATTGCAAAACACTTTATGTACGTCCAGAAATCTTCTTTATTTTTTAATCCCGCAATATTCCAAAACAGTATTTTTCTTTTTTTTTTTTTGCTTTCTTTACTCCCTCCTCTTCACTACCTTTTCCTCCCCTTTCATCCCCTCCCCTATTTTTAGTTTACATTCCGTCCCAAACTCCTTCTTCTCCACTCATCTCCTTTCCACTTCTTTCTACCCATAACTTCCCACACCCTACTTTCACTCTCTTCCTTCTCCTGCAATTTTCTACCTTCTTTCCTTAACTTCTCTTTGTATCACTCTTCTTTTCGTCAGATCGTTATCAATATAAATTTCAGTACTCTCAACTTTATTTTTCTTTCATTATTTTCTTATTTTCTCTTCCCAACTTCACTACTATCGCACTCTTCCTACTTCTTTTTCTATTACGTATGCGTTTGTTATTTCTACTTACCCCTATTTTTTCTTAAAATCCTCTCTTTCGCTCCTTCTACTTGGTTGTTCTATCTTTATTGGCCCTTTTATGACGATGTTGTTCCTTCTGCTTTTTTTTCTTATTTCCATCCTTTTTTCAATTTTCTCAATCTTTTATCCATTTCATCTTTCTTTTATCCAATTTTGCCTTTTGTCGCCCATCCTTTTTCTTTTTTTTTTCCGCCTCTCCTTCATTCTTCTAATTTCATCTTTTACATTCTTAAACCCTCTATCATATCTCTTCTTATCTCCAATATCAACATTTTTATATGTTCCATTATTTTATCTTGGTGTTTCATCTCTCTCCCCTTTCTTTCTTGTTCTGGCGTCCTCTGTGTTTTTGTGTTTCTTCTCTTTATCTCGTAATCCAATTTTCCTCCTCCTGTTTATCTCTCTTCCTTTTAAAAAACTCTTCTATATTTCCCAAACTTCCCGATCTTCACGTATCTCTTTTTTCCACTCATTTATAAAATTCTTATATATGCTCACTAAATTAAATTAATTATTTTCTTATGACTAACAAATACGCAATCAAAATAATTTTCTCTTTTATGTAATATAATCTTGGCCGTTAAATTTTTGTTACATATTAATATGTATAATTATAATAATTAATTAATATAATTAAAATATAAAAAAAATTTCAATATTACCCTACACAGTCACAATTAATGTATAGGGTTTGGATTATGTAAGAATCAAAATTGTTATTTTTTTGTAAGGAGTTACATATTTCACTTTAAAACCAAACCGTTATAGGAACAAAAGTGTTACTTTTAGAAATTATTTAGTTTTGTTCTAATTTTTTTTAGTAAGTAACACAACCATTGTTAAACAAAGATTGAGTTATCATAGTACACGTAATTTAGATTAGTAGTACAGTAGTTTTACAATACAAGTCCGACGTGCGAGTATGCTATAATGACCATGCCAGCACGCAAAAAACAGCTGTTAGTACGTTAACGCCTTAACAACTATAAGCAGAGATTAATTACCAAGGTTTTACAGGTTAGTGAATAACAGGTTGGGTCGAAAAAGACCTAAAAAAATTTGTTTTTAGAAAATTGATTTGTCATAGTTATAAAAAGTTGTATAATGGGTCAAAAATGTTAACGTATTTTTTTTAATTTTTTCCAGCAGCGCCCTGGGTGGGAAAAGGGATAATTTTTTTAGATTTAATTTTTGTAACGTCATAATAAAAAAGAGTCTTTTATATTATAAAACGTACCGTTTTTTCGTTGCATTTGCTTAACTTTTTGACCGCCCCGCTAAGAAAATTTATATTTAGTAATTGAGCATATTTTAAATAAATGTCTTAGACTAATCTCTTTTTTCCGTGCTACTGAGTTGAGCGCAATTTTCGGTCGACCGCATCTAAACATGTTGCAAATAATAATAAAACTTTCAGTTTAAGAGGAATACGTACTAGCAGTGCGCTACCGCTAAATCATGCACTATAAGTAAGCATTTTAATGCGTCGAATGGTCTTGAAGTACCTATAAAATTGGTTCAAATTTTCAAGTTACCAGTAATGTTTTGACTTAAATTGGAAGATATAAGAAGGAACTTTGTCGTGGTTGTGGTAGAATTTTGATTTTGTATTTATTTCTATTAAAATTGTGGTGTTAAATATGCTGTAAAATGTACAAATTCAAACATAAAAAAAAAAAGTAAGCATTTTGAAAAAAAAATAATACTACAGCGACAAAGCCCTAAGTTTTGTCTTTCATAAAACATTAAGTTTTACTTCAAACATTTAAAATTAAAAGCTGTTTTAATGGTACTTATAGATGTGTTTAGTTATGTATTATTTACTTTCGTCTATGCAAAACGAGTGAAAGATCATTATTTTATTTTAGTGCTTTTCTTTTACTTTTTCGAACTCTAAATTAATTTTAAGTTATGTTTCAAAGTTTGTTCATTTGTGCAAAAGCTACCATGAAACGGGGGAAAAGTGATTAAGACTAGAACATAAGAAAATCATCTTATTTTTGGTTTGGGGCAGCATTTAGAATTGCAGACTTCCCTCTTTACTAGTGAAGCAATCAATCAATCTTTTACAAGTATGATAAAATCAATTTCTAAAATTTTTCGACCCGCGCTAGTGTATAATTGTAGATTTTGCTTTAATCGAGTAACAGACTGTATTTCTTTCACAATCATATTTGAGGAGCACATTTTTGTAATTTTTAGAAATAGCAAAAACCCTTACATATGTGTATTATTAAATCGAGAAAGTAATATTGAATAAAATAAAATCTACTTTTAAACTTCAAAAATGTTTTGAACAAACTGCAATTAGGTTTGGCAGTAGAATTGAATCTCGACTGATGGTGGAGTCTAAAACATAATTAGATAGAAAAGAATAAGTTTTATTAATTAAAAAGAAATATGATATGTACGTCGTCTTCGTTATTGTTACAATTGCATAGATAGCCCATATTTTTCGGTATCCCTATCTTTGTCATTTTCATGAACATCAAGCAAAGTGAAGTCAGCATCGTTGGCACAGTTGCTTCCTGAGCGCATAGTCAAAAGACAAACTACTGTTAGTTTGTCTATTACAGTTGGACATACTGCACATATAATGTCCAAGAGTTTTTACTATTTATTTTACATTAGACTCACTACAGTTAGAAAGTTTTTTTTCTGCATAAGATTGTGAGACAAATATTCACAAATTGGCCCTTCACCAATAGTTGAAAATATTAAATAATGAACCAAATGCATTTAGAAATTTTGCTCCTTATTTGATTTGCTTAGTTTTGTAAAATTTAAATTAATAGTCGTCCTAAAACATCTATACTTATATGCATGTTCTATCTCACCTTTTTAATTAATTTTAATTGATGATTTTTGCATCAAGGCTTCTTACGTTATGGAGACTTGATGCAGGATTGAGGATGTATGAGGCAAAAATGTTTTAAAAACAACAGCACAGTCATTCAAAAGTTTATTTAAAAAGTAATTTTATTAATACTTACATCATTTCCTACTTCATAGTTAATTTAGAAAAAAATTCCTTAAATTTAAAATAGGTAAATCATGACCGGTTGCACCAACACAACTTAAACTTAAGTACTACTTAAAAACTAAGATACAATTGTTAAAATCATAGTAACGATTGTTGTAAGCCAAGCTTTTAAGATTAAGTGGTGTAGTGCAACCGGCTATTAATCATTCTAACCTTCTAACAGTTGATCGGGAGGTTAGGATAACAATTTTTCTAATTCTTAAGTCTTAACAATAATTGTATCGTCTCTCCGGCTATTTGAATGTGCTATCTTCTGTTCTTCTATGAAACGACACTCTTGATTCTTTCTCTAACATTTTTTTCTTTCTATTCTTTCCACGTATCATGTTTTTTTCTGAAAATTACTAAAATTCAATCTTTCACTGTCACTGGCCTTGAGAATCATTTTTGGAGTTTTCTTGTCAACTTTTTCTTTGTTCTTATTTTTGTTATTCTCCCGATTCTAACATAATTGGCGTATCTGTCAGCATATTAAAAAATGTCTTACCTTTGTTTTTCAGCATTTCTTTTTGTTTAAAAAAAAAAAGTTGTTCTGGTTTAATACTTGTGTAGAGTGCATAAATTTACTGTTAAATATAAACTGAAGAATCTTCGTTGGGAGTTACTTCAAAAGGATAAATATCTTTTTTCTAAAACCGGCAATTATATTTTGCTGTGTAAAAGGTTTTTTCAACGACTTCACCATGATTATAAATTGTCATTGACTGCCCGGAGTAATTAACCATCTACCACTGTGCTACCTTGTTCTATATCAAAAAATAAACACCCGAGAGACAAGAGCTTATGGCTGCAAGATGGAAAAGTTACAAGCATTATTCAGAACTTTAAATGATATGGTTATTCATGAGTAACAAAAACCTACGTTATCGAACATTTGCTAAATCTGATAAAGTGTTCTATAAATTTTTTCTTGTCATCTATCCGCTATGTTTTTGGATGGTCCTGAAGTAGGTAGCACTAGTAATCATATAAGATCTCACTTTACCCTTGGTAGAACTAAGAAAGATAGAATAGTATCTGATATATTTACATATTTTTACAGATTTTTATTTTTCACAGAAAATGTATGCCAGCAACTGTATTCAACTGTGTCTTAAATAATTAAAATGTAAAAAATAAATGTGTTCTTATAAATGAAATAAAACATTTGCGTTGCAGAAAAAATGTTCAAATAAAAGTTGTAGATAAGTAAAAATTGCAACAAACTTTCTTTCAAACTTTTTGTGTAATTAGTATTCTTAAAGTTATTGTTAAGTAACACGCATTTGATTTGCTTAAAAGCACGAAAAGATACTAAAAATATAAACATAATTTTTAGGGGTCCTAAATTTGTCAAATTCTGGCATGAGTGAGTGTAGAAATTTAGAAGTTTATTAAAACCTAGTTTTTAATTAGTAAATAAGTGCTCCTTATTCTTAGTTCAAAGTTCTTTAGCAGTTTTAGTATTAATTCAGTCGGGCAATGTATTTGTTCAACAAATAATATGTCCGACCACTAAATGTTTTAGATTATTCAGTTGATTTAACAAATGAATAAGATTTTGCTCATTGATCTCTACTAAATTTTATAGTGCTTAAGAATAAATGATTTTTTCCTTCAAAACCAATAGACTAAACTATCTAAGAGTATTGGCTTAAGAATAAGGAGTACTTATTTAATAATTACATACAATCCTTAAGCACTTGCAACAAGATGTATAACCTAGTTCTTTATTTCCCGACGTTTGACTACCGTGTTAGGCTTTTCGAGGCTTTAGAAAACGAAGAAGTACCAAAAGGAACTTTTTTCTTAATTCTTCTTTAGATGCTTGAAGAATCCCATACGGTGAGAAGAACGTTGGCGGAATAAAGAACTAGGGTTTTAATGAACTTCAAAGTTTCTATACTCATTTCTGCAAGAAATGGGCTCCTAAAAATATTTATTATTAAATAATATAGAAGTTACAATTTAACTCAATAGTTTTACCTTCATATGGTTAATTTTCCTGCAACAATTGAATTATACTTAACTCAGTTCTGTGAAGTTTTTTATAATCTTTACGGACCGGGACCGCGTACGATTGTCTCCTTGATGAAAGAATTAATGTCTTTTGCACGATGTCCAATATCACTTTCTTTTTTCATTCTCAAGACCAATGGTAAATGCAGTTAGGGGTTTAAACGTGACCAGACTTCCTTGAACCTTTTAACAAATACTGCTCGTTGGCGGCATCTTGCACTCAAATACACACATTCTAAAGACCAACTCGAAAAACATGATGGCAACAAGAAAGTCATAGCAGTTCCTTTTCTAACGTTTTCTCTATCAAACCAGCTGCGCCCTTCCATTGCACAAGATTACTTGCGGTGGTATCACGAGCAAACGGCCTTTATCTTGTCGCATAGCCCCCAGTCATTCTAGAACTTGTGGATAGCATCCACTTGGGTTGTTCCCAATCCCGACTCCAATTTGGTATTTCTAACATTTGTTCTTCACTCCCATTGGTGATAACTACTTGACAACTCATCCAATATTTCTCTCTTCACCAAATTCTGCAGCAATTTTCCATCCCTATGTAAAACTGTGGCCTTCAACCTCGGCAATCTTTAAACACCTTTTAATATTCTGGGTTTTCCTATTCACGCAATTTCTCCCGCTAATTGTGAATCAAAGTTCTGTTAACAACTAAAGAATTTACATCCTGTCCTACAGATTAAGCTAATAATTAATATGTACAGATTTTCGGTCACTCAATTGGACATTAATTCAAAACGGTTGCTACTTTCTCATTTATTACGTTCACAGTTCCACGACTTTTTTTTCGCTTCACGCAAGGTCAGGAAAGTCGTTATGAAAATCTTGGCGTTGAAATATTGGAATAGGTCCAAACACTTTTTTGCTTAAAATTCGAGGTGATGCTTTATCACTAGACTTCCACTTCAGCAGTTTGACTTAAGAAACATTGCGTAACCTTAATGTTTTGATGTTACATTTTCTTTTTTATTATTTTGACCACATTTCGAAGCATTGATCGGTGTTTTTTTATTAGGGTACTCACTCAATCAATCTTTTTTTCTTCACTTTTTTGTAATTGTCGTTTTAAAATTGTTTCTTTTTCTACTGTGCTTTTTCTTGAATATTGTGGTGGGATTAAAAATTGGCCATATAACCAAAGCAACTAGGTTTTTCTGATTGGACAAAAAACTCTTTCTGCTCTTCACTGATGTGGTCTAGTATGTCTTCCGATGAAACATTCAATAAACTTTGCAATTCAAATGTGAATTTTTCTTTTTGGAGTATTTGATGCTTTGCCTGCATTTCTTTGAAATGTCCATTTTTCGTGAGACCTTCAACTACATCAGCGTCCGATAAAGCGTTTTAGTTTTATCCCAAAACATTGGCACTTCTTTGGCAACAAGAATAGTAGACTACCGTAAGCTCAAATGTAGTAAACGGAGATTGAAATACAAAACCTTCAAAGCTTGTAATTTAGAGGGGAGTTTATTCCCATAAATTTGAGTATTGAGGTCACCAATCAAAAAACTGTTCTGTCGTAACATAGACAAATCGGATGATTCGTTCATGATAATGCCCGTCTAAAAACAATAATGGTGAACTTAATGGTTTTATGTCAATTACAAGAATTTTGCACACATTTCGCTACTGGTTCTTGTCAATTAAGGCTAGAATTGGCTTTGAGCAGACCCAATTGATGAGGGGAATTATACTGACGCCCGATAATACAGAACCCTACTTGATCGACAACACGATGTAGATTTGAAAAATTCTAAATAATCTAAAAAATGCAACCAAAGCAATTGAAATTTGTTAAATAACATTTGTTGTTGTTTTGTCATTTTGGACCCTGTTCAGACCAAAATATACAGCAATTCTGCGCAATCCAACAGACCTTAATTTTTTTCAGTTACTTGCGTATCTGTATGAGACATTTATACTGTTTTTGGAATTTTTAGCGACCTACTATGTGCCGAAAACATTAAGTAAGAACAAAGTAGGAAAACCATCAGAGGCACGCGTTTTTCCCATTTTCCTATCAAATGAGGGGTCAAAATGAATTCGATTTGAACATTTCCATATTAACGGCCACCGTCTCTTATACATAATCCATCTACGAGAGTCAAATATCTAGTTAGACTGAACACCTTCTAGTAGAGAAAATAAATATGTTACTATAGTTACAATTAAGATGTTTTATAAATAAATTGTAAAAAGTTTGACAACCATAGCTTGAATAGTAGCCAAACGGTAAATTTTTAAATCGACATATCTGAGAATCAAGTTTCGATCAAGTATTTGTTTATGAAAAGCTTGTCGCTGAAAGAAATTTTTGCTGATATGACAGAAACTTTGGGTGATTGGTGTCCCTTATATGCCACGATTAAAAACTGGGTTGCTGAATTTAAAAAGAGAATGATCAGATGTTAATGATGACTTCCTAAGTTTCTTGGGACAAAAGATGGATAATTCTTATAGATTACTTGAACAGGGTAAAAGTATTACTGGAGTATATTACTAACCAAATTTTGTCAGAGATGTGAAAATGTTGTGGAAAACAATGTTTTTCCATTCTTTTGTCTGTTACTGTTTTCTTCCAGTTCCTTAGGTTTAGTCTTCTGATGTCCCTCCACTTCTTTTGCCACCTATCCCTTGGTCTTCCTCTTCTTTTTACCTCCCATTTTGCTTTCTAGTATTTTTTTCTGTGTCCGATCGGCCTGCATTCTTAGAACATGTCCCAACCAGCGTATCCTTTGGGCCTTTATCATTCCGGTTAAGCTTGTTTCCTCATACTTCTCTTTAAGTTCCGATTTGTTCTTCTTTCCCATCTTCCCTGTATTTTTTCCTCCAAAATCTTTCTGAGCACTTTTCTTTCCCATATTTCTACACACTTAATGTCTGTATGTCTCAGTACCAAGTTTCACTTATGAATACTACAACTGGGCGCACCACTGTTTTATAAACAAGTATTTTTAAGTTTCTCGATACATTTTATTTCTAAAGATGTTATTAAGGCGTAGATGCATTTGTTTCCGTTCATTATCCTTTCCCGGATTTCTTCTGTAGTTCCCGGTTTCCTTGTCATTACTACTCCCAAATATTTAAATGTTGCTACCTCTTCAAATGTATGTCCTTTTTCTTGGGTTGTCACTGTTAACTTATTCCCTTGTTTGAATTTTTATCAGATCAATACATAAATTTTGGGTTTTCTCTTCGTTAATCTCCAAACCCACTTTTCTTTCTGATTTTTCTAACTTTTTATTGTTTCCTTCAGCTCTCTTTTGTCCTTGTTACTATTGTGATGTCATCTGCATAGGCAAGGCATTGATGTTTATTATAGTATAACAAACCATTTCGGTTGATGTTCGCGTCCTCATTACCTTCTCCAATACGATGTTAAACAGTTTGATGACAGTGGATCTCCTTGGCGCAGTCCGTCTTTACCTGGAAGCATTCTGATACTTTTCCGTTGACTTTAACCCTATCTTGCGTGTGTTTTAGGGTTAGTTGTACCATCTTTATCAATTTCTGACGGATTTCCAAACCTACCATTGCACTATATAACTCTTGTCTTTTCACCCTATCGTATGCGTGTTTAAAGTCTACGAAAAGTACATAAGTTTCAACTTGATGTTCACGACTTTCTGCCTGTAATTCCTTTAGCACAAATATTTGATCTACTACCCCCTCTTCCCTTTAAAAACCGCACTGATATTCACTTATTACACCGTTTATTTCTTTAATTAGCCTATTCTTGATTGTTATAGCCAGGATTTTGTACGCTATATTGAGTAGAGCGATGCCTCTATAGTTTTCGCATTTCAATGGATCTCCTTTTTAGAATTGAACATAGTGTTGTTTCGGACCATTGCTCTGGCATTTTTCTTGTATCCATATTGTTTCCACTAATGAGTGCATTTTTTCTATTAACTTATCACCTCCGTATTTGATCCATTCCGCTAAAATCCCATCGTATCCTGGGCTCTTGTTTCGTTTCAGATTTTTATTATGCTGGCAATTTCTTGTATGCTTGGAATGTCCTCTGCATTTATGTGTTCCTCGTCTCCTTTCCCGTCTCTAATCTCTTCTTCAACGCCATCACCATTTAATACTCATTCGAAATATTGTTTCCATCTTTTCAGTATATCTTCTTCGTTTGTTATTAGATTACCTTCCTTACTTTTTACAAAAACTGATCTTCTGCTTATTTTTTCTTTCTTTTCGTATGCCCGCGTACAGTGCTCTAACTTCTTTATTTTAAAATCTTCTTCAATTTGCGCTATTAAAGCTTCTTGGTATTTCCGTTTCATTTCTCTTATAAAGCTCTTACATTTCTTCATTTTTTGTAGTAATTTTCCCTTTGCATCTTCTGTTCCTTTTCGATCATGGTTTTCCTTGCTTTGTTTCTTTGTTCTATTTCTATTTTACATTCTTCGTCGAACCAAGCTTTTTGTCTGCTCTTTTCCTGGCTACATACCTCTGCACTTTGTTTTATTACTGATTCTATGTTTCGCCACTTCTGTTCCACGCTTTCCGATTCTTTTAACTCTTCTAATTTTATGTTTATGGTTTGTGTATATCTGTTTTTATTCTCTTCTTTCTTCAAACTCTCTTTTTGGGTTAGGCTTTTTTACTTTTTATTATTCTTTATAAATGGTAAAGTTATTTTTATTTTCATTCCTACCACAAAATAGTCTGAGCTTATGTTTAGGCCTCGATAGCTTCGTATATTCATAATACTTTCTCTCAATTAATATGTGATCAATTTGGTTAATATGTTTTCCGTGTGGTGATCTCCAAGTCCCTTTGTATATATCTTTTCGTTGAAAATATGTGCTTTTCATTATCAATCCCTTTTCCCTTCCAAAATCTATTAGGAGTTGTGCATTTACCAATGATTCTTCGTGTTTACTAAAATTCCCTATTACAGGTTGATATACTTCTTCCTTTCCTATCTTCGCATTTGCGTCTCCCAAAACGATTTTATGTCATATCTAGGAATCTTACCATACTCTGTGTTCAAGTTGTTGTAATATTCTTCTTTAACGTCCAGATCTTTTTCTTCAGTCGGTGCATGTATATTTATGAAACTTATTTTCTGGTATTTTCCTCGTATTCTTAAGTAACACATACGGTCTGTTAAAGATTTAAAATCTACTATTACGTCCTTTATTCGTTTATACTTACCAAGAAGCCTGTACCCAACCGATTATTTTCTGCTCCAGTTTTGAAAAGGACATATTCGTCAAGTTCCATTATGTCGTTTCCTTTAAAATTCGTTTCTTGTAGTGCCATGATGTCAAATCGCCATTTTTACACTGGTCGTTAAGTTGTTTTAATGCCCCGACCTCGTTTAAACCTCTAACATTCCATGTTCCTCTGAATAATTTATGCTAATTTTGGTTGGAATAATGTTTTGGTTTTAGTATTTTCTTTAATTTTATTTCTTTTTCTATTTTTGTTATCCCTATCTATTCTTTGGTTCTTGTTAATGTCAATTTTCGTTGCCTGGTCTGGTTCCTTGTTCTTTCCGTAATCTGTTGTTAATAGTTTTTCTTCTTATCGTTCTTGATATTTTCCTCGTTTGCTCGTCTGCACCTTCTCCGTTGGGTGATCTATCTATGGCTGTTCGTTTCTCGCCGGTCTTTCCGCATTCTTTCTTCATCTCCCGTAATTCTTTGTTGATTGAAAGTTGCTGCCGTGTATACTTCGCCGTTTATGATTAACTTATTATATTTTATAATTGCCCTGTGTCATTTTGCTCTGGCCTCTTTAATTTGCGTTATCAGCACCTTCCTGTCCTCTTGTATTGGCTTTGGATAGTCTTCTTCAATCCATATATTGCTACCTTTGATGTTTTTTGCGTTTTTTAATATTTCAAATCGTGTGCTTTCTTTTGTTAATTTTATCAACACTGGCCTATTCCTATCCACAGCGTATTTCCCAATTCTTCTTATTTCGTCTATTTCTGTTTCCTTATTGATGTTTATTCCAATCTTTTGTATTACTTAATCTATTTTTTCTTCTATACCTGTCTTATCCTCATGTTCTTCGTCCTTGATACCTCTTGCAATTAAATTCTTTTTCTTATTTCTCTTTCTAGTTTTCCTATCTTGTCATCCTGAATCTCAATTTTTTTCAATGTTTGATTTTCTTCTTTTATCTGCTTCATTTCTTTTGTTATAGCATCCATCTTAACGTTCAACTGCTTCATATTCTCATTAATTTGATTAAACATTTGCTCTATTCTCTCCATTTCGCACATGTTCACTTTTTAGTGTATTTGCCTCCTTTAATTATTTCTTCTCTTATTGTTTGTAATTACTCTACTTGTTCGGGAATGATTTTGCGCGTACTTATTGTATCTAATATTAATTAAGTATTAAGAGGAATAACTTACATATGCGTTGTTATCACCGGACCATGCTTATCGCCCCGGGTCGACGCTCGACGATACGCAATCTGCACTAACTTTAACGTTCGGTCTATTCTATTTTTCACTTAAACACACTTATTTTGCTTTGAAATTCACTATTACACTAACTAATGTTTTTTTTACACTTTATTACTAATTGTCTTATACCACTAATTTCTACTTTGTTGTTATTTAACTATTTTTACTATTTTTATGACAGTATTTTGATATAAATTTTCTATGTGACGGAGCCGAGGTGTTCGGTTACTCGCCTCACCAACACCGATTCCATTTCATTTGTTTCTAGAACTAAAAAATTTAATTTTTGACGATTGATGAAGCCATATGTGCAATTAAATAGTAGTTTGAAGACGAAACAAAAAAGATTCTTTTGAAGGATTTGGAATTACTTTATGATCGTTCAGCTAAATGTGTAAGTCTTAAAGGAAATTATGTTGAATAAATAAAATTTTGTATTTAAATATTATGGCAAATTATATAGTAGGCTAAGTGCTTATCAATCCACCTTCGTACACTTTCATCGCATTGAACCAATTATTGTAACACTGGTGAAGTTTCAGCAATATGTTTTAATTTGCAGCCAAAGCTCAAAACACATTTCTAACAGCTACAAACTCAGAACATCGGTATTGTGTTGCCCAATTATTCCAACCATTTCCAATAAAGCATTAAAATTGTTGCTGTAAGATATTTTACTACACGAATCATCAGTAACAATCTTCTACGACTATAAATTATTATGAATACGCAGTTTCAGTGCTGATAAGATTTATGTTTACTTTTATAAAACATTTTTCAGACATATTGGAAATGATCATTAAACTCGACAGTTTATCAAAATGACTGAAAGAACTACCTGTAGAGATAACACTCCTTATTAAAAATTATTCCTGGATTTTTTGTTGAAAAAACCGACTCTTAAACTGATTAACGTGTTTGTGTAGTTACTAAACATATACGCCCTGCATTAATAAAGTTTCCGATAATAAAAGTAATCTACGTGTTCTATTAAATAAAATGTAAGTTTATGCTACCACACATTTTGGAACACCCTGAGTAATCGAAAATATATTTAACATGTGCACACAGTAACTGTAATAAATGTGATCAATTTTGAAATCTTTTTATCAACTAAGTTATCCTCCGATGTCAGATGGTACTTATGGTAAATTCTCAAGATAACTTGCTTGAGTTTTGATGTCGCAACTAGTAAAAATTTTAAATAATAATGAAGTTGTTTAGACTATAATTCGTATTAAAATGTAATTAACGATACAACATAAGGTTAGATAAAGTATTAAACTGTGAAACGAGTATGAAAGTTTTAAGATTGAAAAAGTATAAATAATAAAATAAGTTAATTAATTTTAAAAGGTACACCATCCTCAACAATTTTTTTTTAAATAATGTTAAACGATTATCAATTTTCAAGTCTTACATTTGAGAAAATTGAGTTACAATTAAAATTAATTGGTTGTTATCATTTCACTGGGTTTGGGTTGAATTTTAATAATTAATTTATTAAGTCGATTAGGTTGATATAAGAACGACAAGTTCTAGCAAACAGTGTCGATAAACGGGGTAATAAAATAAATTGTTTTTTTTTCAAAAATACAATTTTAAAATATAGGTGACAAAATATATATTCTTAGATGGATTGCACTGAAAAATTATACAACCACAAACGAAAAACCAAAAATTTTAGAACATATCGAAGACAATATTTAAATGTCGACCTTGAGTGAGAAAATTTTTTTAAAAATTTTTAGTATACCAAAACAAGTTTAAGAATTAATTTATACTGTTCTAAGGTCAACGTGTAGTGACCGATATACCGACACCGTTAAATTGAATTTAACAACAATTTACCTAAATAAATATTACTTAATAAATTGTTATTTAAAGTGTTGAATCGTTCATCATCGTTTTAGGATACTACGATGAACCACGCATTACTACCATCTCCCGATGAACCTACTAAGAAAATCGAGATTAAATTATACAAAAGAAGATGGTTCATGCTTTTCTTGTATGTCCTATGTTGCTGTATTAGTTTAATGCAATGGATACAGTGCTCGATTATTGGCGACGTCATTTCTAAGTATTATGGCGTGTCTTACGAAACAGTAAATTGGACGTCGATGATCTGCCTTCTTCTATATATTCCAGCGATCTTTCCAGGAAATTTTATCATTGAAAAATTGGTAAGTATTTATTTATTTAGTATAAAATTTTGGAGGTTGTGGACGATGCTGGACGAAACAAACCCACTTTGTTATGCATGCAATAACTAGGATACTTTGCACTCACAGTACACTTTAACTCTGCTCTTGCAAGGTTGTCATCGTAGGGTTTTATTGTTTTAGTTCTTTGTCGACTTATCAAGAAATCAAAAAGCTTCCACCATTTTTTCGTAAAACTGCCCCACTATGAAATAAATAATTTTTTAGGGTTTACGCGCTGGTATAGTTGGAGGAATGTTTCTTTCATGCATAGGCGCGTGGATAAAAATTTGCCTCTGTACCTCCAAATAAGTTTTGGATGTTAATGGTAGGCCAAAGTCTAATAGCTGTATCTCAAGTATTTTTCTTGGGCACTTCTGCCCAAGTAGCGGCCGAATGGTTCAGTTGCAATGAAGTTTCGTTCGCTTGCAGTATTGGTGCTTCTGGTTGTCAAGTATTTACATTTAAATGTTGTAGTTCAGTGTCAAAGTAATTTTGTTGCCTAGGCTGGATCTGCCATTGGTTTCGTATTATTTCCGATTTTAATAAAAGTGGTGAGAGTTTAATTGCCAATACAGTTAGAGTTAACGTACACAGCTGAGTATGTTGCCCTTGTTAACTCGATTATTTTTTTATTAGTCCTGATTTGTAAGTACAGTTTTATGTATTAAATAAATACTTTTTATAGTTTTTAGAGAACCAAGTTTGCCCCCATCTCATGCTCGTCTACTTAAATGTAAGGACAATTTCAAACCGCCGTTTTTGAAACGTTGAAGAAATTAATTAAGAATCGCAGTTTTGCTGTTCTTGCAGTAGTATATGGGCTGGATACTGGAATTATGTACACAATATCTATTTTACTAAACGAAATAATTTTAAATATATATGAGGTTAGTAATTTTTAATAATTGAATAATTAAATTGAAAGTAGCTACTATCAGTTGATGTGGTTTAACAACAACATTTCTGCTTATAAAATTCCGTTATCATTGTATAAGAGAAGAAGTTTCTTAGTAGAGTTAACGACAACTACAACTATGGAGAAGGCATAATTATGACGTTTAATTGTATTTTTAATTTCTATAATGTTTCAACATACGCCACTTTTTATTGGTTTTTTCCTTTTTTGTTAGAGGTTGATTATCATTTTATACCGCAAGAGTCCCTGGCTCTATTTCTCTCTCTCTATTTCTCTCTCTATCTCTCTCTCTTTCTCTTCTGTTCAATCCTTGGTTTGGTCGGCAACTTTCCATTTTACATTGTCCCAGGTAGATTTCAACATTTTTCTATGATGTTTGCAGTAGATGAATTGTTTTTGTATAAATGTCCAATCCATCTGTGTCTTTTTCTATTTAGTAATTTCAATTTCACCACTTCTCAATTTGTTTTTCAATCCGTCTATTTAATCTTCAATAACCTTCTTCATTTCTAAGGCTTCTAACGAGTTTTCTTCTTCTTTTCTAACGTCCATGATTCCAATCCATAAAGTTCTACGCTCCAAATACATGCCTACTAGCCTAATTTTTGTGTTTCTTCCATCTTCTGAGATTGTTTATAAGATTTAACCGGTTTTAAAGATTCGTTTTTTATTTTAATTCTAATTTCTTCGAGTTTTTCGTCTTTATTAAATTACGTTCATCTGAACCTAAAACAGCAATGTCATATGTGAATCTTAGCATTTGTATTATTTCTCAGTTATTACCGACGCACATCTCTTTATATCTGTTTATTGTTTTTTCTCTGTACAGGGTGTCGTGACTTGTTAGCCATATCTTAATATTTCTTAGATAATTTTACGTCAAAAGTGCTTTATACACTTTGTCCGAAACTCAATGGTTAAGGTGTTGTGGACAATATTATATTTAACAGATTTTTTCTATTTCGCAATTTCTATAGCTTTGTTTCCGTATTAGTACACGATACGGAAATAGAAGCTCTTTCCGTACTGTTTTAGGGATTTTATAAATTTTAGTGTATAACCAAATAATTTACAGTTTTAATTTTGACGTAAGAAAATTAGGTGAGGTTTTGTTTGGTTAGTTCTTATTAAGTAGATTTTAATATTCAAAGAAAATTTAATGTTAATGTATGAAACAAAAACTTAACAAACAATATTCTTCTATCGACCGCGCATTTATGACTTACATTAATGTAAACAAAATTGATTTTAGTATAGGCAACTATACATACATATTGCCGTTTTATCTTCAATCAACTACAAGATGAAAGTATAAAAAAAAAATCTGTCGTAATTTGTAGCAAAACAAATTTTAATAATAACAAATCGACATTAATCTACAATTGTAATAAATCTTGAATTTGTTCACAGTGATGTTTAAGACATTTTTATACTGTATGCAACATTCCAATGATAACATTTAATAACATGTTAAGGGTGTTCAGGTCATCTATTTTACAAACTATTCTCTCACGTAGTTCTTCAATATTATTTACTTATTGTTCAAAAGTTAGATTCTGTAAGTAAGGCTGTAAGAAAAAATCAAAACTATAAAAAGTAAACATTCCGACTTCAGAAAAGATCTTTTGGAAGTGAAGCGGAACCACTTTAACAAAATGTTTTTGTAAACTCACATGCATGTGTTTGTGAAATTATAGAACGGTAAATGTAAAACCAAACTTCATCGATAAGGAGTCTTAAGCAAATATGTCTCTGATAAAAGTGTTGCAAAGCCATTGACAGTATTGAATATGTGCAGGATAATTGTCTGAATAAGTTGGTAAACTGCTTGCACACGGTCAGGATATAAATATCTTTCTTCGGTATGATGCGACAAATCATTATATAAAGTTCTACTTGTTCGAGATGTGCTTAAGTTACATCCATGATATATCAAACATTGTCAAACGCTTTTGGTGTTGTCTTTGTAGGTGGACCATTATATTGATTAAGCACCAATCCGTTCCAACAAAAAATTTAGTCTTCTTGTTTTACTGTGATGAAAACTATTTTATTTCGACAAAACAATCGAAATTGAGTAATTTAATTCTCCATCAACTTGGTGAGCTTATATTAAAATACTGTTGGCAATAAAAGACGAAGCTCTCACAAAAAACGTAGAAACGATGAAGTTAGGTTATAAATTTGTGGTTGTGGTGCGTTCACAATAGCATTTCTTCTCTAGAATTATTAGAGTATATAATTTTATTAAAATTACAAAGTACGGTCGACGGAAAAGTTTTGTAACTAACTCGTGAATTAAACGGTGATTAAAAATCTCAACACATTATTTTGAAGATAGCAAACTTTCAACAGCATTTGTTGCTAACTTTATTAGGATATCAACTACTCTACCAACATAGCTTTAAACCAAAAAAAAAACACTAGATCATATATTAACATTTATTTCTTGAAGCAAATTTTTGCGAAATAGAAAAAATAATATGAAAAACACGTGTCACAACTACTTTTTGTCGCACTCGACTTCGTGCGACAAAAAGTGTTGTTGTGACACTTGTTTTTCAATATACTATTGGAGAATTTTGAATAAAGAAATGTAATGTTTTAATAGAGAGATTTTATGCCACTAAATTTAGTAACGTTATTAAGTGGAGTAAAATTTCTCTAATAACGATAACGTCGAGAAATTTCAAAAAAAGGTTTTTATTGCACGTAACAGAACTGTCAGTTATTATACCTTTTTGTTATAATTTTCAACTCTAACCTAATTGTGACGTTTTATAATTAATTGGACAGCACATTCGGATTGGTCGCCTTATAACCACACTAATAAACGTAATTAACATTCTCCGTAAATAAAATTTTTTTTACTATACATGCACACAAATAACGATAACCGCGGAAACTGCTATTTTAGGTGATCCAAAATTTTCCTAATTATTAAAATTTAATTAAAATACCCTAGTAGAACACAATCTCGGCGCTAAATAGGCTCTACATTATTTACCAACTTTGACTACATCGGTCTTAGATAGAGATGTGAACATTTATATAATAATATTGGGCAAACATTGCCCACCAACTTTGGTTTGCAATATTAAGGTGAGATTTAGCTAATATGGCAATAATGAAGTTTGCAACATTTACTAACATTGTGATTTTATGTAGCCATATGGTTAACATACTTTAAAATATTAGCACAATATTAGAGAAATGTTGCAATACTATGAAAATACGCTCCGTTTTATTGTATTGCAATATTGGCGCAACATGGGTACCTATATATTGTAATACAATAAACTTAGAACAAAATTTCATAGTAATGTAATGTTGGCCTAACATAGATACCATCTTACAAACTTATATTGACGGAATGCTGGATAAATATTGCAAACCTAAATTGGTAGGTAATATTGTCCCAATGTGAAATACCCACGTTGTGGTAAAGCTAGCACCATACTATTGACAAATATTGGGGTACCATTGTCAAATTGCGTTGTCCTCAAATTCGTGCACCAATATAGTAAATATTGCAGAACCATTTTTCTTATATTGGTATCCTTATAAAGGCCAATATCAATATTTTGATATAGGGCCAAAATAATGTACTATCGCAATGTTATGTTGAATAAATATTGACAATCTATTATCACCAATATTCATTTAAGTTTGATTTTACTACAAAGTAAAATAATATTAAACAACTAATAAACTACCTACATTAAACCAATGTAATGCTGTCTACATTTAGCCAATATTTACAAAACAGCAAGAAATTTTATGTTAGTAAAATTTTGGTTATTGTAGATTTTTTAATTATTGATTTTACTATAAGAAATTGTAATTGGCCGAATAAATAAAACAGTATTAAACAAAAATAAACTACCAACATTTAGCCAATGTAGGGCACTTTACATTTAACCAATATTTACAAAACAGAGAATTTTATGTTGAAGAAATCTTGTGAATTCAAGTTTTTTTAATATCAGGTCTACATTGGTTAATTATAATTAGCCTAATATTGGCTATTTAAGATAAATCAATACCACACAACCAAATACACTACAAAGGTTGGGCTAACATCGCTGTTTTAATCTTTACCTAATTTTTCTTAATAATTAGGTTTGCATTGGACAAACAGTATGGGGCCAACATAGATTTTGCTAAACGAAACAATATTACACTAACCAACAATCTACCAATATTGGGCCATTGCAAATTGGCAAATATTAAAAACATATTTGTAACTAATATAGCACCATATTAGCCAATGTTTAGAAATATTGGCGTATATTGCACCTATGAAGTACTAACATAGTAATCCCAAAATATGTAACAACTAGTTATGCCAATGTTACGCCAATATTGGTGAGATTAGCTTTATATTGCGCCAATATATTAATATTGATAATATATTGCACCAATGTTGCGCCAATGTCCTGTTCTACTTGGGTATCAATTTAAAATGTCTTCGCGCAACTTCACAACACATTCTTGCTCTATCTATTGATGCAGCTACAGTTATAATATTTTAAATTAGTAACGTGTAAAACAGGGACACGTATACCGCACTTAAGTATACACCCCTGATGAGCTCATAATAAGAGCGAAATGCTGCATCAGGTGTTCTTTCGTTGCGTGTGTGCTTTTGCACAAGTTAATCTTGGCTTTATCGACACGTGTTGTTTACGCACTAAAGTTATCGCTTAGATAGCGCTATGCACTTTAACACACACAAGTCGTTACCGTTAACTGTTGGCATTTTTCTTCTTTTTACTTTTTATGTTTTCCCAAAGATAATAAATAAGTGGTTTCGTGACCTTGAGTCCAGAGAATTGTATTCTTGATTTAAAAACGTAGTCATATCAAATTAATCTAAAAATTACACCATCAACAAACACGTAACTAAATTTTGACTACAAATAGTGAGAATCTGTGACTTTCCGGTTTTTAACTTTTTTAATCCCATCAAATGTACACAACAACTTTATCCGCTCTAGTAATAAAGGGCTAGACTGTAGACATTTGTTGCTTTTTGGATTTCTTTTTACCAGCTTTCTTAGCTTCTGTCGAGGCTTCTGTCTACTGTACCTCAAATCTTGATGGAATAATTCTTCAATCAGTATATTTAGTCTAAATAGATGGTTTGAATTTTTTGAATAGTCGAACATACTCACATAAATTTTCCTTCAACACCAAACCTTCAAAAGTTGGGAATATTTTATCTCATTCACAATCACCACATAAAGCCGTCTTAATTGCTTCATCACAACCTGAGTCTGGTGTCTGGTTAAATGCTCTACCCTCTGCACTACTTGATAGCGTATTAGATAAAAATACTTTACAAATTGCAATTTCTTTAACCCTCCTATTGTGTTCGGGTCAATATGACCCAATCGCGTTCTTTAATGTGCATAATTCGTCCATTTATTTAAATATTTCGTTGTCACTGCATGACTTTGATTTTATTACTGTAATAACGGTATACCTAGAATGATATTAAAAATTATAATTAGTTTCCTTTGTAAATGCATTTGTTACACCCACTGTGTTTGGGTCTATATGACCCGGTAATTTGTGTGGTTCAAATTACAAGTACAAGAAGATTATTATTATGATGGACGAATGTATTTTATTAGTTTTGTTTTATTTTCATAAATATAAATTATTTACATCATATTTTCACATTATTACTCATATCGCATACGTCATTTGCGTACCGTAAACAAGTTTATTCCTGTTGAGACTTCTCTGTGGCTCCGCATATAAGTACAGGCAAGAAGCATCTGTGCGTTAGTTTCGTAGTAAATATCAAACTTGATGCTATTGTCTAATTAGAAACACCTAACATTTGAAATTTATTATTGAAAATGTGTAGTGAGAGAGTGCTCAAGGATAGTGAACTTGAGAAACTTTTTGTGTGATTCTGACAGTGACTCTAATGTTTCCGAAGATGAGGACCATTTGTCCGAAACAGAGATGTATAATAGTGAATCGGATGATGAAGTAGAAGCTACGATTTCATATGAAGTTGATACGGATAATCACGTAACTTCAAAAAATGGTAATATAGTGTGGAATAAAAGTCACGTCAATCGGGAAGGTTTTCCGCCGCAAATATTATTTCGTGCATTCCTGACCAACCAAGTATGCTACGTCGCGAATAATTGATATAAAATCAACTTACTTCTTATATTTCACACCCAAAATTGTAAACCTAATTTTGAAAATGTCAAATTTAGAAGGCAAAAGACTTTGTGGTGACACATTTCAAGAAGTAACATTAGTAGAACTAGAAGCATATTTTGGCTTACTGTTTCTAGCTGAGTGTATAAATCTCATGGAGAGGCAACAGCCAGTCTGTGGGATGGAAATGTAGGTCGTCCAATATTCCGAGCAACTATGTCCCTTCAACGATTTCATGTAATTGCACGAGTAATTTGCTTTGACGATAAAAAACTCGACCACAACGACGCCAAACTGATAAATTAGCTGCCATACGGGACTTGTGGGATGAATGGGTTGCAATTCTACCTAAGCTCTATAATGTTCATGAAAATGTAACAGTAGATGAGCAACTCGTACCTTTAGAGGCCGTTGTCCTTTAGACAATATATCGCGAATAAACCCGCTAAATATGGAGTCAAGATTTGGACTTTATGCGATTCTGTAACTGCTTATGCGTATAACATGCAAGTTTACCTCGGTAAAAAAGAAGCGAACCTCCAGAGAGAGGTCAAGGAAAAAGAGTTGTGCTTGACCTAACTTATGGCCTAAAAGGTCACAACGTAACGTGTGATAATTTTTTCACCTCGTACGATCTTGGGCAGATGCTATTGAAAAGAAAAATAACCATGCTTGGAACTATTCGCAAAATAAGCCTGAATTGCCTGCCGCATTGTTCTCCAACCGGAAAGAAGTTCTTTCTTCAAAATTTTATTTTACAAAGGACACATCGATAGTTTCTTATATTCCGAAACGGAATAAAAATGTTACGCTCATGAGCACCATGCACCTCGATAACGGAGTGTGTAACCAAGATCATAAAAGCCGTTTATGATTTTAGATTACAACAAAACTAAAGGTGCTGTAGACACGTTAGACAAGTTAGTAATAACATACACATGCAGACGGCAAACTAAAAGATGGCCAATGACAATCTTTTACAATATCATGGATGTTTCAGCTTACAACGCTTATGTTCTGTGGTGCGAAGTAACTCCAACTTGGAATGCTGGAAAACTTACAAAACGCCGACTATTTCTTGAAGAATTGGGTAATTCCTTGATCACTCCATTATTGCAAGAAAGAAAACGTATCCCAAGAAGTATTGCTGCAGCTGAAATGGTTATAAAATCACGTCCTTCAACCAGTAATTTCGAAGTGAAAAACAGTCAACCACTACTAAGCTGTAAACGATGTACTTTTTGTCCCTCTTCAAATGATAATAAAACTAGTATGGTATGTTGTAATTGCTCAAAGTATCTATGCAAAGCGCATGTATATTACTACTGTCAAGACTGTCACAAATAGTGTGTCCACCTATAAACTATTGTTTTTAATATATTTTTAAGTAACGTTTACAATAATATCTTAGAAATAATAAATTGGTACCTACTAACACTTTATTTCTTATTATTATTTACAGTTATATCAATTTAAACACAATAAAACGACAGTTATATACTCCCGGGTCATAGTGACCCGAACACAATAAGTGAAACTAAAATGTTAACTCAATAGGAGGGTTAAGAATTGGTGCAAACATTTGTTATTTTATTTGTAATTCTATGGTCAACTCTCTAGAACATCATGGCCTATCTTATCTAAAAAAGTATTAGTAGAATCTCTCGACATAGTGCTATAAATAGTATTTTAAAACGAGCCCTGGCCTTTGTTGACACCCAAGTGTATTAGAACTTCATGGTCTCTTCAGAACCGATGGTAAGCATCCTGACGGGTTTACATTAATCCCTTGGAAGAATGGCCGTCTATTAGTTTGGAACATCACTTGTGTAGACACTCCAGCTGCTTCACACAATAACCTACACTCAAGATCTTCTGCTGCATCCGCAGCTTCTTTGAAACACCGCACTTATATTGAAATAAAAGAAAATTACGAATTTGTTGCTTTCGCCGTAGAAACAATAGGAACCTGGAGTGAAGAAGCCAATATTCTGTGACATCAAATCTGTACGCAACTTAATGTTAAGACTGGCATTTCTCAAGCAAAATGTCCGAGATTTCAAAATGGAAGAAATTTTTTTATATGTAGTCAACTTCAAGAGAGATAATATATAAAATCAAATGTAGTTTTATACAGGGTGCCCAGAGATTACTCCCCAGGCTTGTGTTTCCGTTATTTTTATTTTTCGTTATTTTTAAAAATTTTTGGAAATGAGAATAAATTCTCTAAGAGATAAGTAAATACAATTTTCAAATTCTACATTTGTATAATGGTAGCGATATTCATCTTTTTCTTTTTCAAATAGCATGATATACTTTTTTTAATATTTTGAATAGGACAATTTATTCTCTTTACAACCATATAAAAAAATACAAGACCTACATTTGAATTTTTGTTAGATAAATACGATTAATAGTTGAAGGTCGGTTTGCCATGGAAATAACTGATGTGTTCCAGAGATCACTCCTCAGGCTTGTATTTTTGTTATTCTTTACTTTTTATTAATTTTTTTTAATTTTAGTAAATGAAATTAAATTTCTATAAAACAAGTAAATACAGTTTTCTATTATAACATAATCACAAAAATAATAATAATCACATTAGCATCATGTCGCACATTTCAAAACTGGTATAATTCATATTTATTATGATAAACGGAACACTAAAAAATTAGGAAAATCAATTTGACAACTAACATTACGCATTGTTTTTATAGACTCCTAAAAAAAATGTCAAAATCAGTTATTTCCATGGCAAACTTAGCTTCAACTATTAATCGTATTTTGCTGAAAAAAATTATTACATAAGACCCATATTTTTATATAGTTGTAAAGAGAATAAAAGGTACTATCTAAAATATTAAAAAAAAAATATATTATACTATTTGAAAAAAAAGTTGAATATCGCTACCATTATACAAGTGCAAAATTTGAAAATTGTATTCACTTATCTTATAGAGAAATAATAAAAACATAAAAAAATAACATACTAAGCAATGACAACCGATAACTGTAACGACGATGAATGTATTTAATTGCACATCGTTATGTAAGCGATAATTTTTAATGCAACAAATTTACGTATGAAAAATAACGGAAATACAATCCTGGGGAGTGATCTCTGGGACACCCTGTATATTGCATTTTTTATATATAAAATATTAATAGAAGTTAATTCACATATCATTAATTATTTAAAAAATATTATGAAATTGTAATAAATAATTTATTTTTAAACGAAATTCTTTATTTGTTCTGCAACGCTACCTTTTCATCGTTAACTCACAATTAATGTCATGTTTTAAATTTTATATTATGTGTGATTAATAATTTTAATTTAAAATTGATTAATTTATTTTAGAACGGCCAAGAAGATGCTGGTAGAATTGGACTTTCATTAATTAATTGTAGGAACAGCGGCCTCAATATTATTCGGGATATGTTTGGACAAGTTTAAATTGTACAAGTATGTACTTAACTAAACATTTTTTAAATTTAATATATTATTGATTTAGGTTTACAATAGTCGTGATCCAGCTTGGGTATGCAGTTTCCATGTTATTATTTACAGTTTGTTTATCCACAAATATTAAGTTAGTATATGTTACAACAGCGTTTATGGGGTGTGTTAATTTTAATAGTTATTCTATGATGTAAATGTCGTTTTTAGAATTTTCATGATTGGCGTGGTACCTATAGGTTTTGAAGTTGCAGCTGAAATAACGTATCCTGAATCGGAAAATATTTCATCGAGTTTACTGAACGTTTTAGCTCAAGTATTTGGGATCCTTCTAATACATTTGTACACATTTTTCTTTTATAATTTTGGTGTTGTTTATGCTAATGCATTATTGACGTTTATACTTTCAGTAGGTATTTTTATGCTTTTATCAATTCCTTACAAACTAAAACGTCAAGAAGCCAACAATAAAAGAAATATATAACAATACAGTGTAATAGTAAAAGTATAATAAAAAGTTTTTTCTTCAAGCGTGCTAAAATATGAATTTTACTATACCGCATTGAATATATAGAACGACTACATTATTTTACGGCGTACAATAAATTATTATTTTACGCTCAATTAGTAACTTAGTTTGCCGGTAGAGGTATTAGCACTTTTAAGCAGAAACGCCATTTAAAAATTTAAACTTTTAAAAATGTCGCAAATTGAAGGAACTCCACCTAAAATAAAACAAATCGCCGATGCCTTAGTTGAAAATTTGATCCCCAACAAATCGCGCAAAATATATGATTTTGCTTACAATAAATTTTTGAAATGGGCGCAAGAAAATAATATAATCAATTACACAGAAAATGTTATGTTAGCGTATTTTTCCCATTTGGCGGAAACTATGAAAAGTTCGTCATTATGGGCACAATATTCCATGCTAAAGTGCCAATTAAATATTAAACATGACATAAACTTAAAAATTACGCAAAATTAATTTCCTTCTTGAAGCGCCAAGCTGATGGGTATCAACCAAAAAAGCAAAAGTTTTCTCAAAAGAACATTTTAATAACTTTTTACAAAATGCGCCAAACAATGAATATTTTTCAATCGCTAAAGTAGATACTATTTTCTTAGATCGTATTAATATTCGGAGTTAGTGGGGCATGTCGTTGCGACGAACTAGTCAGTTTAAGAATACAGGATATCGAAGACCTGGAACGTATAATACTAGTAAAAATTCCTAATACTAAAACGAATAAGTCACGGACATTTACCATAGTTGGAGATTTTTATTTAAATTTATGTAGACAATATATGACACTTCGACCTAATGACATCAACATAACAAGATTCTTTTTAAAATACCAAAATGGTAGATGCCACCGTGTCGTTATGGGGAATACATAATATACCAAAACAAGTGGCAACTTTTAAAAACTACCTAATCCAGAGGAATACACTGGTCATACACTGCGACGAACCTCAGCTACATTGTTAGTTGACAATGGTGGAGACATTACCACTCTAAAAAGACACGGTGGATGGAAATCTAACAATGTAGCTGAGGGATACATCGAAGACTCCCTTTCAAACAAACGTGAAATTGCCAATAGAATATTAGGGTGCGATGAAGGTAACACATCTACCGTAACATCAGGTGATCTTAACAGGCCTAGTACTTCCACCGCAACATCGAGCATATCCCAGTCAAGTGAATATGAAATCCATCACGACTATAATGACGTCAATGTCAGTTCTAAAACAACAAGTAGTGGATTAAATATTATTAACTTGACATTACAAAATTGTACCTTTAATATTACTATAAATAAGAAATAGGTATTTTTTCCACTATATAGTTACTACAAAAGAATGTTTGTTTTAAGTTTTCATCTGAAATAAGAGTTAATTATTATTATTGTTGTATTGTTAAATAATTATAGCTTTCTTTCTTACTCTACAAATTAATACAAAAATTTTCCTTTTTACAAACCGTGTTAATACACACAACAAAAATAATGTTGTTTGACAGTCATGTTTGACAGTTGTAAAGTTGAGTTAACGCTGTTGCCTAAAACCACCTCAATTACTTCAAGAATTTGGTTTTTTACGCTTGAAGAAAAATAGTATATGCTACACGGAGTCGAACGCCTTTTGTGTTTCGCAAAGTATTTTACGGCCTCAGCTGCGCTTCGGCCGCAATACCTTCGCTCAACACAAAAGAATGCGTTCTACTCCTAGTAGCATAATATACTATTATAAAATTAATTGTTTATTTTTTTATGTTTTATCAGTGATAATAAGGTAATACCGCAGTGTATGCGAATACTTCGCCCCAGGCACATTTTGCCTCGCAGTAACTTAGTTAATTACGCCAGTCCTAAGCCTGAATAAAGTGTGATAGAAGTCAATGGCGAATTTTTTCTACTTAATTAAAGATAAAGCAATAGGGGATATCGGAAACAATTGTAACAATTTTGATATATTACGGCACTATTTTTCACGCCATAAAATTAAAACCATCGAATTTTGGGAAACTATAATATTTCGTTTTCTTTTTATGCTGGAGGCAATAAAACTACTTTATCTTGTCGTGTTTAAACATAAAAAAAATTATTTGGTTGAAAATGTGTTACTTTTGTACAGTACTCAGGGACAATTGTAACAGACCATCGAACTGTTATAACAAATACAATTTGACATTAACGATGTACCTAAAATTTACAAAAAATCATGTTAATAAAATACAAAATATATTACACTAAAAAAATAACATAAATGGCACAAATTATCTCAACTAAAATATTAAATTCATACTAATTCTTAAATTAATCCCTGAAATTGATCCAGTAAAAGAACATGTCCTCATTGTGATATCTGCATTTGGAGTGAGCACACCCCTTACAGAGTTGACATTTTATCCGTTCTTCACCATGTCTGTCGTTAGAGTAGGGCTCAAAGCAATACAAACATAGCGCGTCGTAATTATCGAAAAAGTTTCATTCAATTTCTTTCGTTTTTTTCGAAATATTTCTTTTACATTTTTTCGAGTTTGTTTTCCTTACCCTCATTGCTTCTTCTTCAAGTGCAATCTTTCTGTTAATATGGCACTTTCTCGATTTCTTTGATTTATAACTTTCGTGCCTTTGGCAGCTTTTGAAACCGTTTAATGCTTTGCAATAATTCCCTGGAAGTATTTAACTCATCCTTCAATGTGGAAGATTGAACCTCAGTAACCGAACGCATGAGCTCTGCTAGTGTTCCATTATCCACTTGATCGAGTGATTATCGGTCGGTAAAGACGGAACAAATTCGTGATCTTCGAAAACGTCCCTATTGAAAGAACAGATTCCAGTAATTTAGTATATTTTATTGGCGTTGTACCTTTTGGAAGAGTTTCAACCACAAACCCAGGTAAGTCGCAGATGGTCATAGAGGTCATGAGAACGAATTTCGGATTTCCCAATTTCGTGCAAATAGTACAGCTTTTAAAAAAATTATCCTAGAAAAAATAAAAAACTACACTATGTATTTCGGAAACTATCAACTTTTGGATTAAAGTAATTTGGGTTAAATTGGGATATTATAGTTTCAGAAATCTACAGTAGCTTTATATACACGGAATATCTGGACACCCGGTATAAGTAAACATCGAAAACTAAATAAAATATTGAGAAGTACAAGGTTCCGATCAATTTAAAAAAATATTTTTCTGGATTGCATAGTGATTTTTCACTTAAAAATTTTTAATTAATTGTCGCTTTCTGCATCAATCTGACAGTTCATTCAAACTAATATTAGTCTAGTTACTTTGGCACTTTTCAGAGACTGTTCGTCTGTTCGACTGTGTGCAAAAATTGTTCAAATCGTTTTAGAATAACAATGTAAAAAAATGAGAAAATGGTTTATTTCTCTGTATCTTTTTTTCTGTAAGTTTTAGAGAAAAAAATCATAAGACTTTTTTTATTAAGCGATAAATTTTCTACAAAGTAGTATATTTTAAAATTGTAATGTTTTTTTAATTTATTATTAATTACAGTAAAAGCTGCAAACACATTTTTTTCATCGAATTTTTCAAATGTGTCTCAGTTTTATATCTATTAGTAAACTTCAATAATAATATGTGCAATTAAAGTTGGCCAAAAACTAAGCAAAATGAGACGTGAACCGTTTTAAAATAATTATCAGTTTTTTTTCATGAAACTTTTAAGCCTTATAAGCTAGATACGAAATTATTTTACAAAAATACCCTTTCTGTGAGTTTAAGAATATAGCAATTTTTATCATTTTCATGAAGAAAAACAATTACATTTTGCAATTTTTAGTCACTTTTGATGAAAAAATTAGTTTTTGTTATAAACAATTGAGAATACTAGGCAAGATTATGGAGCAACTGAAATAGAATAAGTGGGAATCGAATCAGATTAAAAATGTTACTTAAAAGACAATATTTTGAACTAAAATATGTGTACATTGTCCTCAATATATGGCAATCAAGCTACAATAGTTTTAAAAGCTTAGGATTAGTAGTTAAAAAAAATAACAACAAATACCTCTCGGCGGGTAGCGCAACGTGATTCGGAGCACAACTCTCAGCGCATCAGCCAATGTTCATCACGATATTGGTTTTTTTTATTGTATTCCCGTTTGAAATAAGTTAATAGATTGATCCATTATACTGCTAATAATAATATTATATGAACAAATACGGAAAAGTTGTTAATTTATACCTAAAACAATGTACACATTTTGTAGATTAAGATCAAATTTCGAGGATTAAATAAAATTCAATTAATTGAAAGTAAATATTATAATGTTACAGAATACTAGTAAACATAATGTATATTCAAACGCTTGCTAATTAGTTATCTATTGTGAAAATGGGGTTAATTTAAATTTTTTCAGTTTTCCTGGCAAGAGGCATTATCGAATTTCTCTGAAATTGCTTTTTGCAGTTTTGCTTAGTTGTATATTTCCGTAGGTAACATTAAAAATACATTAATGTAGAAAATGCACTATTATATTTAATAACATATTAAGCATAACTTACAGTAAATATTATAATTAAGTAATAAAATCACATTTAACTTCGTCAAATTAATAAATTAATCAAGAAAATGCAAACTAAACGACAATTTAATAGGCCACAACAACTTGTAAGCTATGCTCGAATCTAGTTGCACACCCGCCGAGAGCTATTGTATGTACACTCATGAAATTTAAAACTTGGACACCACAATTTCTGTAAACAAAAGTTTGCACATTGTGAAGGGGTATCATTTACAATTCTAACAGCAGGTAGTCTCAGCAGGGGTTATCTTATAGAAGGACTGTAGAATGAATCATTACACTAAGCACGTTTTAGAAAATAGGTAATTTACGTTGCTTACTTAATTTTTTCTTTAAAGAATATATTTGAAGGTATCGCTAATTAAACACCATAGCTCGATTAATTATCGAATCAAAATTTTGTTTAGGAAATGTTTACAAAATAAAATTAGAAATAATTTTGATTTAAAAACGTCTACAAGCAATAACTTTTAAATTAAATCAAAAACTAAACATGGTTATTTGGGTTGACTGATTATTACTTATTTTTAAATAAATCTAACCTACTAATTATTGTAAGTTATTAAAAAAAATCATTAAACTCTCTATTCATAATATTTAGTCCTTACAAAATGTATATTTTATGACGTTTCATTTTTTTCTGTAGTTAATATAAAAAGTGAAAATAAAAACTAAGGCAATTCTTATTGTCAACGTATATATTTAGTTTTTGACAAGAATTTATTACATAATTATAATTAAGATACCAAGTTATAGTTTAAAATTAAATGAAAACTTTTTTTTAAATAAAGGTATTACTATATAAATAAATATAAGAAATCAATAATGGGTGTGACCTCCATTATTATTGATACATTCTTGGAGGCGTCTGCTCATTGACGCTATCAAGGTATCAATATAATTAATATTAATCGTTTTCCATGCGGTATCAATGGCTGCAATTAGTGCATTACGGTTTACTGGTATAAAATTTGGCCCTTGTTGTCTTCGGATAACAGCAAGTATTCGAGCCCAAACATTTTCGATAATGTTAAAATCTGGGCTTTTGCTGGCCAGGGTAACAGCTCCAAGTTATTGTCTCGTATCCAATTGCGCACAACCCGCGAAGTATGAATAGGGGCGTTGTCCTTTAACAACAAAAATACATTATGAAAATGTTAATTCAACAGATCCCGAACAATTTTTTGGAGAAAGTATAGTGAAATAAGAATACTTACTTGTTGGAAAATATAATCTTCGTCTGGATAAAACACCTCGACTGAAGGATAAATATAAAAACAATAACAAATTTCATTTTTCAAAATGTCCGCCATCTGCAGTAATGCATAATTGAAGTCTTTCAATAAAAGAGTTGCCAACACGTTGCAATATTATTTGTAGAATATTTTCAAAAGCACCGCGTATTCTCTCCTTCATGTCATCTCTAGTTGTGGGAACATCCTTGTACACAATTTCTTTAATGTATCCCCAAAGAAAAAAATCCATTTTTGTCAATTCTGGAGAGTTAGCAGGCTAGTTGAAATTGCTACCTCTACCTATCCACCTGTTAGTAAAGTGTTCATTTAAATAATATCTAACCATTCTGCTATAGTGAGGTGGTGCACCGTCATGCTGCAGCCACATACTTTGGCGGATATTTAAAGGCACTTCATCTAATAGTTGGCCCAGCTCCTCTCAAAAAATGAAGATACCTTTCTCCAGTTAGTCTTTCTTCAAAAAAGTACGGCCCAACTACAAAATTATCTATTATGCCCCCCCACACATTAAGAGACCATCTATGCTGAACGTCGACGGGTCTTAAGAAGAACGGGTTCTCTTGGGCATAATAGTGCATATTATGTTCATTGATGTTATCATTTTTATGAAAGGTTGCTTCATCTGTAAACATTACTCTCTCAAAAAATCCGGGGTTTTCCTAATTTCTATCGAAAGTCCATTGGCAAAATGCAACTCTATTTAGTTTATCCGTTTCACTTAGGGCTTGATGTAGCTGCATATGAAATGCATGAAATTTGTTTTTCTTAACAATGCGAGAAATACTTGTTTTACTAATATCCGTTTCGCTACTTAAATTTTGTAAGCTGGTATGGGGCTGCTCAATTAATGACAAAATAACATTAAATTCATTCTCTCCATTGGCCACACTTTTTCTATCGGGTGTTTCGGATAGCAAACGCTGCCAGTTTCTTCAAAACGAGTTTTTAATTTTTAAATGATAGTTCTTGTGGGTGCCGCCGTTCCGAAATCTTTGAGCGTAGACGCGAGAAGCTAATAAACAATTTTGTTCACTAGCTCCTAAACAATAGATCATATCGATCATTTCTTGCTGCAAAAGATTCATTTTCACTTCACTACAAAATAGTAATTGTCATTTAGCTTTGTTACCTACAATTTTCATAGGCAACTCAATTTATTTGTGACAGTGTAACATTAAAACCTACATGCAATATTTTAAATTTCGAATACCTCGGAAAGTATTAGGTTTAGGTATAGGACATGTTGAAAAAATCGAACGAATAATTAATTATCTTTATGAAAAACACTAAAATAAACATACCATTCCATTTAAAAAATTGAGATATTACACTTTTAATGTTTGAATATTTACTTCAAAATTTTGGACAATTTCCTGTATAGTGTAAAATATTTCAAAATAATTAAATTGTAGCTTGACACTTCCTTTAAAAAGTTTTAATCAAAAAAATTTGAATATTGCACTGAACGTCTGAGAAATACAATTTTTACTGACCATCTGCATTTCTTAAAAAGTTATAAAAAATTAATATTTCAAAAACTGTTAGATATGGGTAAAATTCGATTATGCCATCATAAATAGGAAAAAAGAAGCTCCATAAAAAATTAAAATCAATATGGTGCCATTTAAAAAGTTTAAAAGAATGCAGTACAGCACTTAGGGAACACCCTGTATACTTGTAAATAATTTTAGAAGATAGCTTAAGTGATTCTACAAAACATTCCCCAATGCATTTTTTGCTCTAAAATTAAAAATAATGACGCTAGGGAAGAATTACGCACTAATGGAACACCCTGTATATCGAAAACAATGTACAAATTTTTTTAGATCACAATATTCTTTAGCTACCGAATAAACAATAACAATGTAAATTGCTTATATCTCGGCTTCTAAGTAAACAAATGTCATTTTTTTTAGTTTACATTTTTAAATACAAATTAATTTCCACATTCTATTTTATTTGCTCCATAATCTTGCCTAATATTCTCAATTGTTTACAACAAAAACTTTACCATACGATTAAATAAATTAAATAAATAAATAACAAAAAACTAATTTTTTTCAACAAAAATGACTAAAAATTGAAAAATATAAATGTTTTTCTTTATGAAAATGATAAATAATTGCTATATTCTTAAATTAACAGAAAGAAAATTTCTGTAACATAATTTGGTATCTAGATATAAGGCTTAAAAAGTTTCATTAAAAAAAGTATCATAACAAAACTAATAATGATTTTGAATACCAATAGATATAAAACTGAGAGACATTAGAAAATTCGATAAAAAAATTGTTTGCAGTTTTTACTGTAATAAATTTAAAACTTTACAATTTTAAAATATAATATTTTGTAGAAAATTTATCGCTGAATACAAAAACAAATGACATCATTTTTTTAAATTACATTTTGTCAATACGAATCGATTCCCATTTATTCTATTTCATTTGTTTTATAATTTTGCCTGATATTTTCAATTGTTTATAACAAAACTCATACTTTTCAATAAAAGTGACTAAAATTGCAAAATATAATTGTCTTTTTTATAAAATGATAAATTATTACTATATTCTTAAATTCACCGAAAAGATATTTCTGTAAAATAATTTCGTAAGACTCAAACTTGCATTTTTAAAAAAATATTATAACAAAACTAATAATTATTTTGAAACGAGACACGTCTCATTTTGTTTAGTTTTTAGTCAAATTTAATTGCACGTATTATTTTACAATTTTTAAATTATTATGACTTTCTTCTCAAAAAACTTACTGAAAAAAATAGAGATATAAACAATAAAATCCGTGGTAACTTTTGAAACGGTGCCTACTTTGACAAAACTAGTTTTCCCATTCTTGCATTATTATTCCGAAGCGATTTTCACAACTTTTTGTTATATGTAACTAAAATAGTTTGACATGTTCTAATTTTCTTATTCATTAAATTGTCCTGCCAAATTACACTCGAAGTTAGTACTTTGGCAAGTAAATTTGTGTTGTTTAAATTTAATCTATTTTCTTTAACATTTCATTCAAAAACTGTCAACCTAAAAACGGTTTACCTAAAGGCACATTTGAGAGAATTTTAACACACTCATGTGCCTTTTGGTGTCGCGTTTTTAATAATTGACTGTTTTTTGTCAAATTGCTGTACAACAGTTTTTCATTAAACAACCCAAATTTACTCTGTAAAATTCAAACCTCTTGTGCAATTATAAGTAAAAAAAATTGAGGAAGATTAGAGTCCACACTACCTCAAAGACTTCCGAAACGGAAATAATTAAAAAAAAACTATACGTAGAATAAGGGAAAAGTAATTGGTAGGTAGGTTAATTAATTTTTCTGGAAGGTAAAGGGTGAAATTCGGTTAGCAACAATCGCATACAAAATAAAACCCAAAATGATGATAAAGTAGAAGTAAACGATCCAAGATATTTCTACTCATCCAATGTATTTGAGAAGAAGCAAGGCTGATACTCAATCAATTCAACCAAAAATACATCAAAACTAAAATAAACCTATTGTTTCTTATTCTTTCTTCTTTCATTCTTGTTATTGTTTCCTTTTTTCCCTGTTGGATCCTTGGTATCTTTCTTCTTCTTGTCTTGTTTTTCTTCTGACAAAAGACAATTGAAGAACGGTAAGAAAATAAACTTATTATTGAAGAAGACTTTAACGCGAGAACAAGAGAGGAAGGAGGAATAATGATAAATAGAGAACAAAAAAGAGAAACTCGAAAGATAAAAAAATAAACGGACAAGGTAGAAAATATTAGAACTATGTGAGAAGAGAGGATGGACAATTTTAAATGGGAATATGGAAGAAGGAAAAGAAAGAGAGCTAACATATATTGGAGGGAGAGGAGGAACGGTAATTGACTCCGTTATAGCCAACGAATCAAGTAGGAAAGAAATAGAGTATATAAGAATAGTAGACGAAGTAAAGAGGAGAAAAATTATAGTATGGGAGAGAAAAAAATTGGAATAACAAAAGTATAGAAAAGTATATTAATAAAATGGAAACAGATCAGGAAGCAGCAGAAGAGGTAGAAGAAGAGTTAAAAAGAATTACAGAGAAAATGAAGATGGCGACGGAAAAGTGAAGATTTAAAATGACGAAAAACAAAAAGAAAATAAAGTCAAAATAGTGAAACAGGGAATGTGAAAGAGCAAAAGCAGAAATGAGAAAGGGGAGAAGAAAAATTAAAAAAAAGGTAAAATAAATATAATAGAATATAAAAAATAAGAACAGAATTCAAGAATAGATGTGAACAGAGAAAATGGATTCTTGAAAAATCGTGGAAGAAATTGTGAAAAAATCAGAAATGAAGGGCAAGCTTGGGAACTCGTAAATATATTAACAAACAAGAAAAAAAGAGAGAACTAACAATAAATAAAGAAAATGGAAAAATACATATGAAAAAAAAAAACAGGAGGCACAGATGAAACGCAGGAGGAAGAGTGGAAATACACAGGGAAATGATAAGAGAGAAAATAAGAATAGTACCAGTAAAAATTTGACAAAAGAAGGCTTTCCAGAACAATAGAAAAAAGCGATTAATTGTCTAATATACAAGAAAAGGGATAGACAGGAAGTGAAAAACTACAGGGGAATTAGTTTAACAAATATTGGATATAAAATATACGCAGAAATAGAATAGAAGAAAAAAAATATAATTCCAGATTGGCAGACAGGGTTTAGGAAGGAAAGAGGACAATCGATAATATATATAGAATAAAACCATTAGTAAATAAAGAGATAAGAAAAAGAGGAGGTAAGGTATATGCATTATTCGTGACTATAAAGGCGTTGGAATTTGATAGAGTAGATAGAAAGACATTGTGAGAAAAGATGAAAAAAATGAAACAAGAGAAGACATAATAGAAACAGCATAAGAGATTTATAAAGAAACCAAAAATAGTGTAAAAGTGAAAGGGAAATTAAGAAAGGAGTTTTGGACAGAGAAAGGTGTGAAACAGGAATGTCCGTTGACACGATGCTATTTTCAATATATCTAAGAGATCTAGAGGAAGAAATGATCAGGTTGGAAGAATAAAAATAGGAAAAAAATATTATAACCCTTGCATATGCGGACGATATAGTAATTTTTCCAAGTTAAGAGAAAGAGATTAGAGAAAGCAATAAACACGTTGAGAAGATATTTAAAGAAAAAACAATTAGATGTAAACGTGGAAAAACAAAAATAATGGTATTTAAGAAGAAAAAGAAAGAGGAAATAAAAAATAAAAAATAGACAAATACAAATACTTAGGGTAGATGATAAGATATGACAATAAAGACAGTGACCATATAAAAGAATTAAGAAAAAAAAAGGAAGTAATATGATGGGACAAACATGGAGTATAGGAGAAAAATTATTCGGTAAAGAAGTAGAAAAAAGGAAGTGGTTATTTGAAAAATTAAAAAGTGTGATGATGTACGAAGCGGAGATTTGGGGATAAAAGGAATGGAAAGAACTAGAAAAGATACAAGAAATATTTGAGATAGACACTTGGGTTAGAGAAGGAAACACCAAGATATTTAATAAAGGAAGAAATTAAAATAGAAAAAATAAGAATACAAGCAGGGAGGAGAGCAATAGATTTGAAGAAAAGATGAAAGATATAAAAATAATAAAATTCTATGTAAATGTTGGAAGGAGGTACAATTGCAAAAACAAAGCACGGAGAAAAGAGAGAAGAGCATACTTTAGAAGAGAGGGTTACGCGACAGAAGAGGTAAGAAGATTAAAAGAAGAAGAGAGAAGGATAGAAGAAGAGATAACATAAAGGGACAAAAACAGTCAAAAACAAGAAAGAGAGAAGAAAATTAAAAGTATAAGACGAAATACAAATATATAATGGTGGAAGAGATACCAAAATTTATTACAGGAAGACTGAACATAAAAGAAAAAATCGTATGATAGCGACGTATAGACTAGGAAATGAAGAAAATGAAAAAAAAATTGAAAAAAATGAAGAAAGAATGTGTAGGATGTGGGGAAAATTGGGAGAATGTAGAGCACATGGTAGATGAGTGCAGCGAATTAAGGACAGAGGAAGTGAGAAGGCTAAGAGTAAATGGAGAGAGCATAAAATCGATAAAAGAGGTAGAAAATAGAAGAAAATAGATGGAAGAAAGGAAGAAGAATAAACATAAAACATCTGTTAGTGGAGTGCATCAAAGTAAGAATAAATGAAAGAAGGAGAAAGACATTTCTGAAAAAATGTTAAAGGCCCAGTATAGATAAGAGAAGTGGTAGAAAGAAAGAGATAACTAGAAGAAAGAAAAAAAAAATTGTTAAAGTTAGAATAATATAAGTTATACAAAATTTAGAAAGATATGTTCTTGTATTAATTTTTTTAATATTTAAAATTTTCCAGTTATATAAGCAAATCAAATCAATTTGTTGTTTTAAATAGAACAAATGAATTTAATTTGATTGAGCTTGGACAGAATCTGCCCCTCATTTTACATCTGTTTGCGGAGTTTTTTGAGATTATTTCTCAAACCATAATTTTATCTTTGTCTCTTTTGTGGAACACACAAAAGTCGCACTACTGGCGCCTAGTGATGTAAATTTGCACTGTGTGAGTGGTGAGCCATTTACTATTATCATCATTTTTCACTTAGAGAAAATGAACTGTCATTTTAATACGAGGACAAAATGTAATGGTGGTTTCTGACTTGAGATAAGGAACATGATAAGGTATGCTATGAATCAAAAAAGTTTGATGTAGTTTGATATAGCGAGTGTTTAAGACATGTCACAAGAATTCCAACCCTCTGCTGTAAAATGTGAGTATCTAAGATACATATTAGTCAAATTGAATGATTTTTGTTTTGGGGGGCACACTGCAAAACAAGCTCAATGTAGTGGAATGACCATGTTTAGAGCATACTGCTCCTAAGACCGACTAGGGTTGTTTAAAGATAACCTTGAAACCTTAGAAACGTATCTGGTGAATTAAACATTTAATTAAAAAAATCAGTATTGCTATTATGATGCAAACTTATTTTTTTGTTTAAAAGACAGTAAACTCTTAAACGCTAAAGAATGTATGGTATATTAACAAAATACTTTACTAAACAGGTATTTGTGTAAATGGATTTTTTTAAACTTTTGTGAGCTAGTGGTGCTGTTTTCTTATTGTTATTAAAAATATTTGGAAAGTTATTGTACGAAAATATATTTACTCAAGTCAAGAATGTAATATCCTCCAGACAACACGGATTCTTACCAAGATAGTCGACAATATCAAATCTAACTTTCATTAGCCAATATCTTTGTGAGATGATGGATTTATCCATGCAAGTGGACGTCGTTTATACAAATGTATCGAACTTTCGATACAATCAGTCCCAACTTATTAAGAAATTACATCGTATATATGGAGTATCTACAAAGTTATGTTTGTTGTTGACAGACTATTTAAAAACGAGATATAGTTACGTGTCATTTAACAATTACGTTTTCACAACATTTCATACAACATCTGGAGTTCCACAGGGCAGCAATCTAGGGCCACTACTATTTTTATTATTTTTTAACGACATAGTTAACTGTGTTAAATTCTCGAAATCATTACTTTATGCAGATGACTTAAAAATATTTAGAGTTGTTACCGACGTCAATAGTGTAATCAGACTCTAAGAATATGTGGATATACGGAACTGTGTTATAATTCATACGAACTTGAACGTAAATAAATGTTTTGTGATGTCCTATACTACAAAAAAATCAACCCGATAAAATTCTTATACAACTTAAATGATTTTGTGTTAGTGTACAATTGTATTTGTGACTTAGGTGTATGGTTCGATGATAAATTAAGCTTTTCTAATTGATGTGGTTACTGATCACCTTCCACATTTTATATTTTCACCAAAACCCCTAAAAACACACACGAAAAAAACTTAAAGAAAATTGACGTACGTTTTGACGTTCAATTCCGGAAACCAAAGTGGTGATTCTCAAAAACAACATGTTTTTCTTGTTAACCATAGAGTACTGTAAGGTACTGATCACCTTCCATATTTTATACCAAAAACACCAACACCCCTTAAAAAACACGCACGAAAAAACTCTAAAGAAAATGGACGTACGTTTTGACGTTTAAAAAAAATATTTAAATTGGAATATGCTATAATAGTTTGGTATCCATTTTACACCAAATACAAGGTTATGTTAGAAAATGTTTGGTATATATTTTTAAAAATAAAATATTATTGTGAAAATTACATATACCTCTTTCACTGTCACCAATATTATCACCAAATACCAACAATTGAACAAAGAAAAACTCTTGTTATTTAGAAAACTGTTGATGGAAAAAATTAATAACCCTTAGATATTAGAAGAAGTTGGTATCCAAACACCTAAAATACACAGTTTAATAAAATGTAAACTTATGGTACCTACGCCAAAAACCAATTGCCTGTTAAATGCTCCAGTTTTTAAAATGACCACTTTATATAACAAATTACGTAAAATGTATGTCTAACAACATCTCGTGTATAACATGAACAAGTATGAATCGTATAAAACTAAGAAAATGCCAACTCTAACGACTTGTGAGTGTTAAAGTCCATAGAGTTATCTAAGCGATAACTTTAAATGCTTGAAACACACGTGTGTCAATAAAGCCAAGTGTTTCTTGTACAGTAGCATATATAAGATGTTGTTAGACACACATTTTACTTATGTTCATTGCTCCACGAGAGTTTAAAAGACCAACATTGTACAGTTGTATACCGCGCTTAAGTATACACCTCTGATGAACTCATAATAAAAGCGAAATGCTGCATCAGGTGTTCTTTTCGTTGCGTGTATGCTACTTGTACTAGAAGTATTTGGTTTTATCGACACACGTGAGTTTCAAGTATTTAAAGTTATCGCTTAGATAACGCTACGCACTTTAACACTTTACAAGTCGTTAAAGTTAACTGTTGGCATTTTTTTAGTTTTATAACAAATTACCTGACCATATGAATTTATTTCAATTTGAATTTACAAAATTTAAAATGAAATTGAGATTCTGCTATTAGAAAATAGAATTTAATATTAATTTTTAATAATAACCAATTATACTTTACTTAATTTTTTTTGTTTTAAATTTGCATACACATACCGGGTGACCAAATAAGACTGTTCCTCGGCCATATCTCGAGAACCGTTCGTCGCATGACTAATATAAATATTAGGTAAATCGGCCATGAAGAATCGCAGGAAAATATTTTCAAGTTTTAAAATGACTACCAGAAGGCGTAAGTGCCATCTTAAATTTTTAAATTGCATTTTTACAAATTTTGCAAAATAAATAAAAAAAATGTTTTCACATTTGTAAAGAGAACCAGTTTATCTATCATTTTCGTAAAAACAAAAGTTCAGTTATTTCAAAAAGAATGATAGCGGTTTTTAGACTTACTTTTTAAATTAAAGGTTAGAATTACGAGAGTAATATTGGGAAAGTGACAATAAGTTCAAAATGCGTTTAGTCCCTTTGGAGCAACATAAATGTTTTAGAAAATTTACCACGCGGTCCTTGATCCTCAAACATCCATCATTCCCATTTTCCCAATATTTGAGAATAGGAACGAGATTTTGAAAAATGGTTTTCACTGGCTTATTTGGATGTTATTGGTGATTGACTCTTATGGCAAACCGTTAAGAAGTTAAAGCAGGTTATTGCAAAAAACAATTAAACACCTCCCGCCATCTTTGTTTTTGAAATAACTGAACTTTTGTTTATACGAAGATGATAGATAAACTAGTTCTCTTTACAGATGTGAAAAATTTTTTTGTTATTATGCAAAATTTATAGAAAATGCAATTTAAAAAATTTAAGATAGCAGTTACGCCCTCTGGTAGTGATTTTTAAAACTTGAAAATATTTTTCTGCGATTTTTCATGAGCGACTTACCTAATATTTTTTTTTACACCAAAGTCATACGACGAACGGTTCTCGAGATATGGCCGAGGAACAGTCTTATTGGGTCACCCAGTACATTGTTACTTTTATTATAGTATAAACTTGTTTAAGTTAATATTACTTTGTAATTGGGATACTTGTTTCTGTTGAGTAATAAACAATATTATTATTATTATTATTATTATTATTATTAGTACACTAAATAAACATCAAATTTAGTTCTCGAATCTGAGGCTGTCTCCGTTAAATAAACAAAGACATTTATTGTATCTAATGTAGTCTAACTAATGTTTGTTGCTACTAGTGGAATACTTTTCGAATTTTGTCTTTAGCTATTCAGAAGGATTGCATAGCTTACATACAATTTAGTGACAATTCAAAGGCACTAGCACTGATATAAACAAATTACAATTTTTACCCAAAAATCTTTTCTTTTTGTTCAATTGATTTCCTTCCACCATTTAGCATTATCTACTGTGTTCTGATTTTCAATTTATCAAGTTTTACTTCTGACGAAGCCCCGAATGAACTAAACGTATAAACAATATCAAAGAATCCCAAAATAGACTGCTATCGTTAAGCACGATAATTTGTTATTAAAACACGTTTCAGTTAAATTACTTCCTATTTTCCGGCGGTACAATTTTCACTGTGTAATCATTTTACGTGATAAAAAAGTAATAGAACAATGATTTGTTTTTCTAGCTTAACACAAATTTATATAGTCCACAAGTCATATCTATAGTATTAAATAAATGAATGAGATGTAAATAATCACCAAAATTTAAACTTTTCGTAAACAACACTCATCAATCATTAAAAATTATAGGAGGTAAGAATGCATTAAAAAATTAGTATCAAACGCTTATTGCAATAGAAATTGAAAAATTGTTATCGACGCCGACTCACTCATTAATCTAAATTATTTTTTTTTTATTTATATTAAATTAATGTGTGATAATAAAACAGGGTGGATTCACCTAGCCCGTCGGTTAGAAATTTATTTATTTATTTATTTATTTAACGGGCAGGCATACCCTAGATACAATAGATACAATATTAGAAATTAAACTATTTCATAATACAACTCTACTTAATATTAATACTAAAAATAAAAATTAAAATCAGAGTCAGCAATAAAGAGATAAAGAGTGTGTTTAATTATTGCACTCAAAATAAAATACATTTACATTCTTAAAGGTAGATAAGTTTAAAAAACCAAAAATTGAAAAACCAAAAACAAAAAATTGAAAATAAAGTACATAAGAACACCGCAATACATTTAATATTTAATATTAGAACACAGAATAAACATAGTTACTCACAAACTAATGCATGTATTCGTTTTTTATAGTTTGCTAAGGTGAGAGAAAACAAACATCTCCAGAAGCATTGGCTGCATTGAAAGATCGAGGAAAAACTATTGTATAGATAATTTCTTCTATAAAAGAATTTTGCAAAAGATGTGTTGAGCGAGTACTGATATTTGGCACATGCAGTATTATCTTACTTAATAAGTCAGGGCAATCAACATGTGAATTAAATATTTTGTATAGAAATACTAGATCTAAGTACGTTCTACGATTCTTTAAGTTTGACAAATTTAAGTTCTTGGCAAGAGATGAAGATGTACTTGTTGGAAGATGTTGATCTAATTTATATGCTAGAACTCTTAGAAATTTCTTCTGAATATTTTCAATTCTATTAATATGACAAACATAATGTGGCGACCAAACGAGTAGAATGAGGGGCGAATTAGAGTTGTAAATAAATATTTGAGGACATGAAAGTCTTTAGTGAAACGAAAAATAAAGCCCAACTGTCGATTACATCTTTTATTAATGTATCAATGTGCACAGTAAAATCTAATTTGGAATCAAAATATATACCGAGATCTTTAATTGTATTTACACGAGAGAGACGTTTTCCTTGAATAAAATAATCATGTAATATAGGAGCATGTATTCTATAGTAGCTAAAAATGTTACATTTTTTAATATTAAGTTCTATACGATTTTCAGTACACCAGTTCTCTATGTAATTAATAAATAACTGAAGATTTTGAGAATCTGCAACTGAAGATATCTTGACAAATAACTTGATATCATCTGCAAAAGTAAATGTCTAACAGAGGTTTGGAGTTTATTATTTAATGAATTTATGTTTAAAGAAAGGTCATTTATAAATATAAGAAAAAGGAATGGTCCTAATAGAGATCCTTGAGGTACTCCTGATGTGACATAAATAGGTTTGAAAAAATTGTACTGAACTTTTACATTTTGTATACGGTTTGACAAATAACTTTTACACCAATCTAGCAATGCACCACAAATGCCATAACATTTAAGCTTAGCTATAAGATGATTATGACTAACCTTATCAAAAGCTTTTGCAAAATCTAAATATAATGTATCTACTTGACCCAAATCATCAAAGGAATTTAAAATGTAATCTTGAAAACTAGCAAATTGCTTAAAGTGCTTCTGCCTGAAGTAAAACCATGTTGATCAAAGCTAATTACCTGCTTAAATTGAGGTCTAATAACATCTAGCACTAAAGATTCAAAACGTTTTAGCAATGGAAGATTGGATGGTGATGGGACGGTAATTTTTTATGTCACTCCTTGAACCAGATTTGTGAAGAGGGAGAATATAACTAATTTTTAAATCATCAGGGTAGATACCATATAATAAAGACTTATTGAATATTATATAAAAAGGAAAAGAGAGAGAAGTAGCACACTGTTTCAAAACTTGGGTGGAAGACCATCCAGACCTGGTCCTTTTTACATCTAAGGAAGACAATTTTTTGTTATTGATTCAACAGATATTAAGATATTGCCAAGACACAAGTTTGTTTCCATATTATAATGTACATTAGTATTTGTCAAAGGATTAAAAACATTACTAAAGTGATCTGCAAACAAATTAGCAGATTCAGATGGAGAATTTGCTTCATTTTCATTTAAGAACATTTTATCGGGAAAGTAGGATTTATCTTTGCGGTACGCATTTACATGATTCCAAAATGTTTGATATTACATATAATAGAATTTTCCACATTTTTATATGTAATTTGTAGTCACGTCTTGATATTGAATTACATTTAGCTCTAAGAATCGAAAAATAGTTATAGTCATCGTCCGACAAGGATATTTTATATCTTAAATGTGCTAATTTTTTTAGTTACAAGTTTTTTAGCTCATTGCTGAACCAAACGGGATAATTGTGATTTATCTTGATAAATTTTATGGGAACAATTAAATCTAAGATATAATTTAAAAAAATGCTTATAAATAATTTATAAGCTTCATTGACACTAAAACTACGTAAGATACACCAATTTGTAGAAGCTAAATAATAATTTAACAACCCATAGTCACAATTATCAAAGTCTCTTATCGCAATTAGTGAGTCAGAATTTTGATTTAGATGTAAGATACTATTATTATTGATTACTACTTTTAGTGATGGATGGTAGTCTTCAGATTTTAGTAGGGGCTCAGACTCTTCTACTTGAATGTCATTTATCGATGAGAAAATTAAATCCAACATATCTTGATTTACATTTGTAACTGTATTAATTTGAAAGAGACCGTTTGAAGTATATGAATCTAGAAGTATCTTTCGCAGCACCAGAAAGTTTATCAACCTCCATGGACAACACCAATTTAATTTGGAATATTGTAGTCACCAAATATAAAAATTTCTCTGTACACATTTTTGGCAAATAGTATAGTTTCAAGAGATGTACAGTGTTTTTCATATTTTTCGATGTTTGAAGCAGGAGGTATGTATACGCCTCGAAAAGAATGTTGCCATGAGAAAAATTTACAGAGATAAACACTTGTTCGACTGATTTTTCTTGAAATATTATCTGGGTACTTTTTAAACTTTTATGCACTAATATCATAACACCTCCGCCACAAATTTTATTACTAGTATCTACACTTCTGTCACAACGATAAATTTTGTATTGTGGAAGTCCAAGTTCAGATATTTTGATGTGTTCATTTAAATTTGTCTCAGTTAATATAAGTATGTCATAATCAGAACAAGATACAGAAAGAGAAAGATTTTTTAGTTTAGATTTTAACCAACGCACATTTTGATAATAAATAAGAAGAGGAGTTTGCCTGCCAGTTATTAGTTTTTTTTAGAGGTACTATTTTTGGAATACCATTTATATACTTTATAGTCAGATCTTTTCTCCAGCTGTGTTTCTTTCTGCTAAGCGTTTGTTTAAGTTTTCTTAAGAATTTCTTTCCATTGGAGTTTTGTCTTTAGATACTGAAATGGCCATATTAATTGCTGAATTTCGCTTAGCAGTTGATACACAACGAAGTAAATCAAGACAATCAATTTCGTTTTTAAGCCTTATCTTTAAAGGTCTTGGCTTCAAGGAATCTGCAATTCTTCCAAGTCTAAATGGTTTCAGGTTCTCTGCTGAAATATGTGGAGCAACTTTATCAATAAGTTCTTTTACCGCCTTTTCATCATGATTTTTGAAATTGTCAGAAGATTCCTCCGGCAGACCATAAACAATTACATTTTTTTCTACGTCTCCGATCGTACATTTCTTCCATAACGGATTCAATTGTCGATGGGTTCTCACTATATCTAGACTTATTCTTAAGTTCTTCTACTTCTTTCTTTAATTCAATTATGACTGATTTCAAGTCCGCAATGATAGACATCAAATCTTGTGTCGATGTCCGTTTATCGAAACATTTCTCGCAAAAGAAAAACACTCGCTTTTTTCAGACAGAATAGTAGTTTTTTCAGACCGGCTAAGGTTTGCAATTTTTACAAATTATAGGCTTATCAGACACCTCAATATCATTTTCGCACATTGAGCAAACATCAATATTTATGATTGGCATTTTGAAAATCAATAAAATATGTTCTTCTAGATAATTGCATCAGACACAAAAATGTTATTACACATGGGTGTTGAGATTAGTAGGTCAAGTCCATTAAACCATACATTTATTGGGTTAAAATAATTGGACTTTTTCTGAAGTCACTTTTAATTTGGGAGTGTTATTTTCTAAATACAAGGTGTCAAAATAAAAATTTGAGAAATTGATTTTTATTAATAACTCCCGTACTTCTAAAGATATTTATTTGCAATTTGATACAGATGTTTCTTTTAAGTCGACACACTTTCTGTATAATTTTAGTGAAAATAATTCAAGTACAACGGCGCAGGGGACGGTAAGTTTATATAGACCCCCCAATTTTTTTCTATAGTATCATAATGCTTTTTTTCGATATAGCATTTAATTACCTAATCCTTTCTTCTTCTTGTAAAATTTTTGATTTGAGATTTGGTTTACAAGATAAACACTCCTGTATAGCCATAATCAACTACTCAAGTCAAACTAAAATATTATCAAAATGGCAGCACTTTCGGATATTTATAAAAATTTACGCCAACAATTTTTTTTTAATGGAATGACCTTATTGCGTACTATTTCTTAATTCTATGTTAAATTTTATGATCAATACCCATTACATATTAATCAGACATGTTCCATAGTTTTCGACATAATATGTAACATTTAATGCGAAAAGTTAGGTTTGCAGAGGTTTCTTAAGAAATTCACTACTTTTGAACAATTAAAAATAAACAATTGAATTTTTGGCTTTTGATTTTTATAGGTATGCCTTACTGTGATTAGAAACTGTCACATACTTCACTTTCCGAAATAGTAGCTACCATTTCTGTCCACTAAATTTTTAGACGCAGTTAATTAACGTTATAGCATTTCTATCTATTATTGTTGTCTTTTTTTTTAATAATCAGCATACAAGTAACTATAGCAACCACTAGTTATTAATTATTTATTACAATAATATTTATGCAAATGTTTAATGTGTCTACAGATTTTATTTCTATTTACCAATGTGTAGAAATTTGTTTTTTTTTTCTCCAAAGCTTTCTACAACTAGTAAATACATTTAATAAAAATTGAAGACGTATTAAACATTTGTAATAAATAATTAGTAACTAGTTGTTGTTATAGTTACTGCAATGCAATTATTCAAAAAGAATTGGAACAATGTCTAGTTTCTTCCAAAATTGCTAACAGCTTAAAAAGCAAATGGATGATAGCAATGCATACTGCTAATTAAATTGACCCTAAAGTTTAATTTTACAGCAAATACAATTTAAAAAATGGCGTATTTACTTAAACAGTGTTTGATTGTCACTCTGAAAAATCACAGTAAGTAAATGGAATACGACAAAAGTATCAGCAACGATTTAAAACAATGGCTGAACCTCTAGAAATCAAAACACAAAAATCATTTATTTTTTCTTCAAAATGGTTCCAAAATTGTAAATATTTTAAGAGGTTCCTTTAAATCTAATTTTTTGTATTAAATGTTATTATGTCAAAACAATAACACTAGTCTTGACAATATGATGATGCTGAACATAAAATTTATAGATATAGTGTCAAAATAAGATCATTACATTTAAAAAATAAAGATAGCGTTAATTTCCGGTATATCCAAAAGATCTCGCAATTTCCAAAATATTTTAGTGTTAAACTTGAAGTAAGCTAGTATGGCCATATACCAAATTTCAGTTTGATGAAGTCGTTAACTTGTAAACCGACGGGCTACGTGAATCATCCTGGTATGCTAATATTTAATTTACCATAAATATAATATATTACTATAATCATTAAAAGATAGAACTTTAATGCATATTGTATACAAACAAAAAAGGTTATTGTTTACTTCTCCTTTCAATGTTACAAACTTTTATATATCATTTTTTGTTAATTTCACAACAGTTATGTTTCAACAATTTAGATAAATCAATTTAGATGCAGTCATACATTGATAACCTTTACTAAAAAAAAGGTTAAAGAGTCAGATATAAAAAATAATTTCTGAAATAGGTACTTGAAGATGTTGAAATGCGACAGATAATTAGAAATATATTAGCTGCCTTCGGTATAAATGGTTTTTGCGGGTCACAATTTTGGCCCATTACTTCAATTGCTCAGATTGATACGTTTCGGGGAAGTGGCGTTGCAAAGAAGCAAAATTTTGGAAAATGTGTGTTTGCGTGGCAATTCTTGGTGCGTGTCCGAATACAACAATATCGTAATCAAATTGCTCGCTTTATGACGGGCATCAATTTTGGTCCTCTTCATTGTTCTAAAAAATTGATAATTTCCAGAAAAGTGATCCGATGAACAATGCATTGTTATATAAAAAAGTAAACACTGTTTTAAATATGTCAGCTAAGTAAACTTTTTTTCCACCACCATTGAGTGTAAATGAATTAATCCACGGCGACGTGTTTAGTTTGAATATTCGGAATCACATTGTTCGATCCGCGACCTAAAAGTTTGGCTTAAATGGGCTGAATCCAGCCATTCCTAGTTTGCTTTATTAATGTTTACTTCTCACTTTCCTCTGCATTTTCCTCCGTTAAAGTTCTGTAACTTTTATTTGAACGATTTCCTCGTATTTAACAAACAAAATTCTTGTTTGGGGGATAGATGTCATTTTCTCTCCATTTTTAGAAAAATATTTCCATATACAATGTGTTCATTTTTTGGTAGCATATAAAAGTTGCATTTTTTTTAAATAGAACATCTTATATTTCATTGCATATTTGGATTACACTCCAAAAGTTCAACACAATTTTGAATTATTCATAATAGGTTTATTTTCAATGGTTTTCAAATTACCCGTCGCGTTATGAGGCAAAAAGACACATTTTTCAATAATTCATTACTAACTCACCAGCCAAGATTGAGTTTGAACTGAATACCTAGAATTTTAAAATATAATGGATTTGCTTTATTCGATCAATATTACTTTATTATACCTGCCGACTCAAAAACGCAAAACGATGATGATTTTTGCAATTTTTGAAATGAGGTCTCCTGTATATTATTTTTTGGATAGTTTTTTCCATGCGTTTTAAACCCAGCTGGCTACGGTCCGATGTCAAAGATACTGCAATAGGAAATTTTTGACATTTGGGAAATTTGAGTTTTGTAGGTAATATTTTCTTTCTTGAAAATGATTCTAAATCAAGTAGGTGTATGTCAGCTAATTAAAGTGTCAGTTTTGACACATTGTATTCTTATCTTTCTGTTGAAAATCTAATTCTGCCAATTCTGTCAATGCTCAACTCTTTTTTAAATACAGGGTCAGGCGGTTGTCGATATTTGATGACTAACAGGTCAGGTATTAAAGACATACAGTTTCAGTTCAATTCAAGTTAATTTTTGTACATAGAGGATGTTCTATTTACTTTCGGATACATTATTTTCTTATTTTAAATAATACACTTTCTATATTATATTTTTGGATTTCATTTATTAATTAAAATAGAGATTATAAACAATATATGTGAGCTAAAATGTATGGTTTCAACTAATTAACAAGTTTTAAACGGCAAGTGAAAAAGTCCGAATGTATCTGCACTTTGAAAACTGCGGTTAGATTTTGCACACATTTTGCTGAACACAAATCTAGGTTCAAAAAACTTTCCATCACGTCAGATGTTCGAGAAAAAGGGGGTCGAAATCCCTAAAACTAGCATTTTTGCCATTTTGAAAAATTGTAGAGCTATGCACTGAAGTCAGAAATTGACAATTAATCTTTGTTTTTTAAAATGAGCTTAAAGCCAAATTGATTGCATGCACCCTTTAAAACAGGGGTGGGCTTATGTCAAAGGGTGCAAGAGAAAAAAGAAACACATTACGGAGGTCCTTGAAAATTGTTACTCAGGGGTTTTGAGGTCGCTGATTACAGATCTTCATTCAGATTTTAAAAATTCAAAATGGCGGATCCAATATGGTAGTCGAGGTTTATAAAAATTAAACGGATTTACTTGAAAATTGTTATGGGAAAGGTTATAGAAAATTAATAAAGATCTGTAAACAGCGACCCCAAAAAACCTCTGAGTAACAATTTTCAAGTAAATCTGATTAATTTTTAAGGACCTCCGTAGTGTGTTTCTTTTTCTTGCACCCTTAACAAATAAACCCACCTTCTGCTTTAAGAGTGCATGCAATAATTGGCTTTAGACTCATTTTTAAAGAGCAAAGATCAATTGTCAATTTCTGACAATACGGATGCTTCTAGCACGTCAGTGTTTAGCTCTACAATTTTTCAAAAAGGCCAAAAAGCTATTTTTAGAGGTTCCGACCCTTTTTCTGAAAAACCTAACGTGATGGAAAGTTTCGAACCTAAATTCGTGTTCAGCGCGAAAATGCCCTGAAAACACCTGGAAGCCATCTTATTTGCAAACCCATGCAGGGCTGTGTTATATAATTTTGCAAAATTTAAATGCAAGGACGTTAAAAATATCTGTTTTTTTAATTTTGTAGAAATTCTTTACATAATTGTATGAATGTAGTTTTATTTATTTTTTCTCTTTTGAATTTTTCTTTTAATGGATATTTTCACAAATTTTAAAGCGATGATTTTTAATGTGAATTTGTTTTTTTATTAAATTTTGCAAATATGCTACAAATATTTCTTCTTTTAGTATCAAAATAAGGTACTCTTATAACCAAAATAAACATATTACGTTGTCTAAAGAAAAAGTAATCATCAAACTGAATGATGGCACGTGAGTCTACTGATAGAAATTAGTTATTTTTGAATGTCCAGTGTTTAGTGTAATTTTCTAACCATGCACTAAAAGTTTGTTACAAAACTGTTTTTGATTTTTCCCGAGACATTGGTGCAGTAAGTAAAATATTTGATTTTTTATTTAGATAAGAAACCATTTCTTAACTAAATACTGTTTAATTACAATAAATAAAATTTATATTCACATGCTTTTAAGTGCGTTAATATTACTAATTTAATGAATCATTGCAAAACAAATCGTTACTTGTTACATTCTTTGTTTGGCACATCGGGTGATGTTTTTGATTATTCGGTTTTTACTACACACCAACGTTTAAAGTTCAAAAACGTACGTAGTTAATACATGTTTGTAAATTGTTATTGAATTTTAACTAATAATAATAATAACCTACACAAAATAGTGCGATACGAAAATGCATTTAGGTGCATTCATTGAATGTTAAATAAGTTGCACGTACCATACGTTAATAACTTTTATCTCTGGTCCGTGTGGTCTGTATACTTTTTGTAAAGACAGTGTTGTAATCAAGCAACGATTTACAAACTATAAACAAATAATATGTAAGTATGATTTTTACTTGGCTATCTTAACTGTGAATAATCAATGCTAAGATGTTAAGAAATTTAAATGGTAAATACTCTTGCATTATAGCAGTAGCATATATTGTTCAAAATCAGTGAGTAAGTTTTGAAGTAAATATTAATCAATTTCAAAATAATATAATAATATTAAATGAAGACTTCGATAGAAATATTTTTTGTCTGGCACCTACATTTTAGAAACCAGTAAAAATTAAATAAGAAACCTGACGAAACCTTTCCATTAATTTTGATTTAATACTTTTGTCGATTTATCCAACAAAGTTGTGCTACGCCTATTAACATATTTTCACTGTTATTAATATACTGGGTAACTGTGATAGTAGCGTGATTATTTTAATGGACAATCTGCCATGATAAAACAAAACTTAACAACGATTTGGGCTAGAGATTTCCATAAAAAAGTGTTAGAGCTACTGAACTGGGAAAAGTGAATAAAAGGTTAAGGAAATCAGTATTCATTTATAATCTCTTGAGTTTTTTAGTTCGACGCATGGTTTTGACTTAAAAAAATAAAATTTATTTCTTTGCATAGTGATATTGTTATTGTTATAAACATGCAGAGAAATGGTTTATTTTTTTAACCCAAAAACCGTGAATCGGTCAAGGGATTAAATTTTCTTATAACTGATTGGGGATTTCAAGAATAATTTTTGTTTTAAGAAAATCAGTGGCGTACCATCCATGTCAGCTAATATAGAAAAGTCATATTCCGTACAAACGCCTTTGGTAGAAATAAAAAAAAATGTGTTACCTTAAAAAATGCCAAATTTTATTAAAACAAGTAATATAGTATTACTAATAATTCATTATAAATTTTTGAGAAAAAAAACATTCGTTCATATTAAGTTTTTCTCAAAATAAACCCAAAAATCGCCCCTCTAAATCATTGACATTTAATTAGAAAACACTTAAAAATGTATTTGTTTTGTACTACACCTGAAACACAATCGTCATATTTATTATTCTTGTTGTTCAAATTCGTATTTAAATTTTAGAATGTATTTATTTTATCTAACTTTTTTCCAAAAATATTTTTAGAAATTAAATCACACAATTTATTTAAAAAAAAAAACTTTTTTTTTTTGTTAAATTACTTGTTTAGAAACTTGAATTCATCATATTTTGGTCTATATTTATACCAGGTGTAACACAAATTGTTTTGATTAGAAGTTAAGGAAGACAAAATTTTATTAGTTTAAAAAATTACACCACTAGTGATTTTTGAAAAAGTTAAGTTCAAATATAATAACAATACTATAAATGTTTTTTTTTGGTTATACCGAAAGTAGACTCAATCTTGGAAACTAGTATTTCATAATTTTATTTTGAAATTTTGCGGTAAATTTGTGATAAAATTGGTGTGACACATGCTATACCTAAAATTAACCATAATTGCAGTATTTCTATATATTTTTTAAAATTTTTAAGAAATAACAATATTTTTATTAATAATAAAGATAAAATAAAATAAACTGAGTTGAAAAACTGTAACCAATAAACAATCAGGTCTTGTAAATTATTTCTTGTCGTTAACTTAATCGATAAACCTTACAAGGTGTTCTAAACTCAGAAGCTTAACATGCTTGCCTAAAATCATTTATAAATGGCTTATTTTAAGGCGCTGCCTATGGCGAATAACCTTGAAACAACTTACTTGACATGGTTTAATTCAAAAATGGTTATCCAAATACTAAAACTTTTTACAACAGTTGTTTGGTTTGGACTTTTATGAGATGATTTTACTTATCAAATATTTCACATACTGCTCATAAATACTAAAAAATTATTTTAAAAATATCTCTTTTGTAACATTAAATATGTTTAACTCAGAAACTACTCAAATTACAGGTTAAACTCAAATAACACTAATTACAGATCTACACATTTTCTAGTGATTCCGCTCATTAAAATTTTCAAGTAATTAACAAAATTGATTTATTTATTCCTCTACTAATAGTTATCGCTGATTAATCAGCATATTAGTCAGTCTGCAGCCTTAGACGAGTGATGGTGTAACAAGATATTTGTTTATGCTCGATATAACTTGTATAATATAAGCATATAACAAACAAGGTCATTCGCCTTAAGTAAAACATTTATATAATGTTTTGTGATATCTTCTTTAATGCAAATTTGATTGGTATCTACATTCCTATACCTAAATCTAACATTTTTAGAAATATTTAGTGTTTGTATAATTATTGTTTTGCTGCCATAAATTAAATTAAGTAAGTAGGTTAATTTAATTACTTAATTTAATTTAAAGCAAATAATTATGTGTTGTATATGAGATAAAAGTACCATTATTCTCTCGTCCGAAAACTTAAATGTCGATAATAAGTAAAATGTGTGTCTTGCGACATCTCGTGTAAACGTTGACATGTGTGAATAGTATAAACTAAGAAAATACCAACAGTTAACTGTAACGACATGTGTGTATTAAAGTGCAAAGACTTTATCGACAACGTGTATTTCAAGCATTAAAGCTTATCGCTTAGATAGCGCTTTGCACTTTAAATGTTGATATAAACAAGACAAAAAAAGATGCAGAATTCCTGGAAAAATGTTTAACGATGAATGTTCGTTTGATAAGCAGCCGGATATCGTCAACAAATTTACAAATTATTTTCAAACCTCAATAGAATACTATTCCTGGCAACCTACAAATTATCCAGATTAAGTAATGTTGAAGTAGATGATGCACTAAAAAGTTTAAAAAATACAATGACGTCTGGACCTGACCAATTGCCAAACTTTTTCATAAAGACTGCCGTAGTGTTTTTATAAAACCACTAAGTTATATTATTAATGTTAGTTTACGCAAGGGCATTTTTCCTGATCAATGGATCCAATTTTAAAAAATGACGACCTTTCACAAATAACAAACTACTGACCTATCGCAATCGTATCAAATTTCTTAAAAATATGGATACATATATATGGATACATCAAAAATCTCCTCTCAACCAAACAACATGGATTTATGGAAAACCGATCGACTACATCCAACTCGTGTATCCTAACCCAATTCATATCGGAAAGCTTAGACAACCGTGGACAAGTTGATGTTATTTATTTAGACATCAGCAAAGCCTTCGATAAGATCAACCACGATTTGCTATTAGTAAAACTGGACGAGATAGGACTTTTGTATTGTTTATTAAAACTATTCCGCTCATATATTAAAGGTTGGAAGCAATTTGTAGAGTACAATAACTATAAATCTAACTCTTATATTGTAAAGAGCGGAGTTCCACAAGGATCAAACTTAGGGCCACTTCTTTCTTACTCTACATAGACAAAATTGTAGACCAACTGAATTGCGAAGTGCTACTATTTGCGGACGACCTAAAATATACTTATCTATAACAAACATTGAAGACTACACAAAATTACAAACTTGCCTTAACCATGTTCTTAACTGGTGTAATATGAATATGCTAAAACTAAACTATACCAAATGCAAAGTGATGATATATACACGTAAACTGAAACCTATCGAGTACAAATATCACATCAACTCTACTATCATAAGTCGATCAAACACTATTAAAGACCTGGGGGTTCTATTTGACAGTGAATTAAACTTCAACCAACATGTAATTAAGTTATCAGCCAAAACATTTCAACTACTTGGATTTTTGATTAGAAAGACAAAAGATTTTACCAACATACAAACGTTAATTAAACTGTACTATTCGATTATTAGATCTAAGCTAGAATATGGATCAATTATTTGGTACCCATACAACAAACGTTACAAAACTCTATTGGAATCAGTACAAAGGCGATTTTTAAAATACTTATGGTTAAAACAACATAACACCTACCCTGAAAGAGGTTTTGAATACCAAATATTATTAAATACGTTTGATATGATTAGTATAGAGGACAGGCAAAAATGCGCATTATTAATATTCCTACATAAAATACTTCATAATAAAGTAGACTCTCCTGAATTATTACAAAACCTAGATATCTATGTTCCACGCACAAACAACCGAACCCATCCGTCTTTTTCCTAAAAAAGGAAACACAAATCTATTCCTTAAGGCACTGATTACATTAATGTGTAAAATGACAATGAACTCTTATGTTACGATATATTTGCATGCACATCTGATTAACTCTTATTTGACATTAACTAAACAATATTTCTAATATTAAAATAAGAAAACATTATTTAATTTGAATTAATTGTTAATTTTTTATTTCTTGGTTTAGTTAAAAATCACATGTACGTTCAATATTATTATACTTACATTTTGTCCTGTAATTGAGGTTACCTGTTGGTCAATTAAACTATTGTTATTATTATTATTATTATTATTATTATTATTATTATAAAAGTTCAAACATCTGAAGAACTGTTGGATTTAAGTGTAAAATGTTATTTACAAAAAGTATTCATAATTTTATACAGAATCTCAAAATGTAATAATATACAGGGTATCCTATTTGAAATAAGGGAAGTTGTCATCACTTCCGGTATGACCGAAAGTGTCGCTATCTTGAAAATATTTTAGCCAAGGGTTTCCTAATCTTATAAGTATAGTACCAAATTTTAAAAATTTTTGGTGCCGATGGTTTTCGAGATATTTCTAATTGAAGGTTCATATGTCGCACCCTGTATACAGAGGTATTTCCCTACTTACTCAAACTTTTTAGTCTAAAATTTGGCTAAATCGACAAGTTGATTACCTGACTTTTTAGTTTTCTACCTCGAACTTTCTTTTATTTGTTTCAAGTTTTATTTAGAAGAATTAGAAACAGAAGGTGCAGTTGTTATAGAAATTTTTTTTTCATTTTTTAAAACTCTTAAGCTACAAAAATCTCACTGTTTTTATTGATTTAGAAAGTTATGAATAAAATAGTCACAAAGACAATTTAACATTTAAATAAAAATGCGCATTAATATAAATTATTTAAAAATTTCTGTTTTTCGAACATAATTGGGATTTTACATTACCGATGGCGGCGCCACTGTTGCGTCTGTCATGGCAACGAATGGTAGTAATCTCTTTAAAAGATACATTGAGTTAGGCGGTATTTGGTTGTTTTGTTAGAGATTTCTGAAGATTGTACTCGTTATCTATACATCAAAATAGTCTTTATTGCATCTAGGTAAACATTTTGATTGTATTTACGTATTTTTTGTGTATGACACAAAATTTGTTTTAGTAACCTAACTTGTGATGGATAGCAAGACCCGTAAATGCAATGTAAATTGTTGTGTGTATGTTTGTCACAGCAGGAAAGGTCGTGAAATACATCTAAGTTTCATCGTTTTCCAAAAGCACAAATTGGTTTTGTCAGAACTTTTTTATCATCTTCCTGGTTACACTAAAGCAGTGACTATATACAGGGTGTCCCACGTTAAATAACCGCGATTGATTTCTCGGAAACTAGACGTCTCATCATTTTGAAAACTTTGTCGCATGCTAATGTCAACATGACCAACTCAGTTAAAATATTTTTTAAGATGGTGGCACTTTCGGTTGTACCGAAAGTAACTATCAACTTTGTTATTTTAAATAAAACACCCTATATATTCTTGCGTTTTTTAGATTCTACAACAAATTTTGAACATTTTTGATGTATACTGTTCTATACCTAAGTCTAGATGTTTTTGACTTATTCAAGATTCTATGTCAAAATGACATTTGCAGGCCAACACAGAAGTATCAATGTTACCTATACGTAAACTCGTATTATTTAATTTGAGGTGACTTCTTTGTAGAGAAAGAATTACTTTAACAGATTCCATATGCCATTATAATAAATATTAATACAGGTTAGTCAAAGAAGGAAGGTAAAATATTATCGAAAAACTCGTCAAAAATTTTTAATAGAAACGCCCTATTTTTATAATTTTATCTTGTTTATTATAAAAATAACAGTGACTTCATGTAAGGTAGTTTTAAAGATTTGTAGTTTTTTGTTTGAAAAACATATTACAAATTACAAAGGGGACCATTTTTTGATTTTATTAACAATGGCCGATGCTCATTACAAATTTACGTATTTAAACATTTGTGTCAATGCAAGAAGTAGTAGGGAGTTTTTCGAGGGTGCAATTTTTCAAAGTTCTGCAAAATAATTGTATAAATTTTTATGTAGTTCAACCATGTTATGCCGTACGTGTTACATCATCATTGACAACATGGATTGTGAAAATTTATCTACAAGGAAATTGGACGTATTCTTAATTATTTGTCTAGAGTTTGGAACATTATTGAAATATACAGTGGTAGATCGTATACTGATGTAAATGAGAGTAATACTGGTACTTAGGAAACATGCATCTATGAGATCAGCATTTCATGTGCGTGAAGAATATAGAGATCCAGTTTGTTCAGATATTGGTAGAGTAGATTTGGAAAGTGTTGTTTTCGTATTTCTAAAAGAACCAAAGAAAATCAGGTGACTTGTCGGCACATTCAAACTATCGCTATTCCGATTACCTTTAAATTTTTAACTTTTATTTATTTTGCTCTTAAGCTATTCCCGATTTTTTCATGATTTTTGCTCGAAAAAAATTATTTTTTTAAAACCTTTAGGAAGCAAATTGAATCAATTGTCCCAATCAATTTTTGGTTTATAGGTGCTGACCTTACACGTGTTTAGTAACTGGACATTATCTCCTGTTTTTTTTAAATAGCAAGTTCGGTTTTATTATTTTTAAAATTTCAGTTTCGCTTTCTTTAAACATGTCTTCGTTAACAATTCGTTTTAATTTAGAGTGTATGTATTTAAAAGTACATCGATTATATCTTCTGTACCTGTTACACATTTTTGCATAATGACAGCAGTAATTTGATTCATAGCTAATAAGATTCTTCAAAACAATATCATTCGCTTTTTTTTGCTTTAAACTTTAACAGGAGTTATAGGAGTCACATAGGTGGAAGGTATTTTTGTTGAAATCTTTTTAAAAAAAATACCGGAAATCCGCATCACAATCAAAGAAAAATTAAAATTATTAGGAACCCCCATTTATGAAAACAACCTCGAATCCATCACAAGAAAGAGCCTGTACAAACTGAAATTACTACTTAATCGTGTGAAAAAGTTGATGGTCACGTAGCATATTTTCTCACAAAGAATTGTTTCTATATCCCAAAATTAGCTTTCCTAGTCAGAAGAAGCCTTTTGGAAATTCACAGATCTGATGGAAGATTTAGACAATCATTTAAAAACAACACTGAAATCCGTTACAAACTTAAAGTTAGATCCGCCACAATGGAATTTAGCTACCCTCCCAATAAAATATGGTGGACTAGGAATAAGACAAATTAGTGACATTCCTCTCTCAGCCTTTCTAGGCTCTTCTCATGGCTGTCAAAATCTGATCTCTCAAGTTTTACATTTTATGGACATTACGATTCCTGACAACTTCAAAGAAGACGCCTTAATTGCTTTAAACAATTTTAACAATAGCATTCTTCCTATACCACACTTGCAAAAAATTGGGGATATTATTAACATTGAGATAATTATGGAGTCGCTCTCTGGTCAAATCAAGTAGATGCAGCAAAACAATTAGCCATCAAAGATCCTGAATCAGGCGCTTGGCTCCACGCTATTCTATCCAAAAATGGTGGCACATTAATGGATAACCTCACCTTCCCAACTTGCGTAGCCCTTCAACTTGGCCGCAAATTGTTGAAGCAGCACATATGCTAATGCAACAAAACTGTCAACACATTTTGTTATCACGGACTATCATGTCTAATAAGCAAAGGGCGCTTTCCAAGACATAGCGAATTGAACTCAATTATTCATCGTTCATTAGCAGCTTTAAAAATTCCCTCAGCCTTAGAACCTGTAGGACTAGCACGAGATGATGGAAAGAGACCTGATGGAGCAACATTAATGCCATGGTTTAAAGCCAAGAAACTTGTTTGGGGCTGCACTTGTGTTGACACTTTAGCTGACTCATACATATCAAAAATCCCAGAAAAGGCAGGAGCAGCAGCAGAAATAGCGTGCAAACGGAAACACGGAAACATGACAAATTGAATCCTCACATTTTATATTCAAGGCACTAGCTTTTGAAACTTTAGGACCCTGGGCAGAAGAGACAAAATCTTTTATGGAAGAAATTGGTACACTTTTGATTAAAGAAACAGGAGATAGCAGGGCTAAATTCTACTTCTACCAACGTTTATCCATTGCAATTTAACGGGAAACGTTGCCAGCATTATTAGGAACCCTACCCCCAATCAATCCCCTTGAATAAACTTTTATTATCTAATAATTTTTATATTATTACGCATCACAACCAAAAAAAAATTAAAATTATTAGAACCCCCATTTATGAAGACAACCTCGAATTCATCACAAGAGAGCCTGTACAAAACTAAAATTACTACTTAATCGTGTAAAAAAGTTGATGGTCAAGTAGCATATTTCCTCACAAAGAATTGTTTCTATATCTCAAAATTAGCTTTCCTAGTCTGAAGAAGCCTTTTTGGAAATTCACAGATCTGATGGAAGATTTAGACAATCATTTAAAAACAACACTGAAAATCCGTTACAAACTTAAAGTTAGATCCGCCACACTGGAATTTAGCTACCCTCCCAATAAAATATGGTGGACTAGGAATAAGACAAATTAGTGGACATTCCTCTCTCAGCCTTCTAGGCTCTTCTCACATGTCAAAAACCTGATCTCTCAAGTTTTACATTTTATGGGACATTACGATTCCTGACAACTTCAAAGAAGACGCCTTAATTGCTTTAAACAATTTTAACAAATAGCATTCTTCCTATACCACACTTGCAAAAAAATTGGGATATTATTAACATTGAGATAATTATGGATCTGCTCTCTTAGTCAAATCAGTGATGCCGCAAGACATGAAAGATCCTGAATCAGGCGCTTGCCTCCACGCTATTCTATCCAAAAATGTTGGCACATTAATGGACAACCTCAACTTCCGAACTTGCGTAGCCCGCTTCGACTTGCTGCAAATTGTTGAAGCAGCACATATGCTAATGCAACAAAACTGTCAATAAATTTTTGTTATCACGGACTATCACGTCCAATAAGCAAAGGGCGCTTTCACATAGCGAATTGAACTCAATTATTCATCGTTCATTAGCAGCCCTAGAATCTATCGGACTAGCACGAGATGATGGAAAGAGACCAGATGGAGCAACATTAATGCCATGGTCTAAAGCCAAGAAACTTGTTTGGGGCTGCACTTGTGTAATGACACTTAGCCGACTCATACATATCAAAACTCAGAAAAGGCAGGAGCAATACGTAACTGAACGAAGTGGGCTTGA
>JALBCR010000089.1:0-233513 GCA_030710515.1 Abscondita cerata
ATGGATGAGATTTGGGTACATTTCGACGATCCAGAAACAAAGCAACAATCGATGGAATGGCGACACTCTGGTTCTCCAAGACCTAAGAAGTTTCGTGTCCAAAATCTGCTGGAAAAGTTCTTGCTTCAGTTTTTGGGATTGCCATGGAGTAATCATGATTGATTTTTGGATAAGGGTAGAACAATAACTGGAGATTACTATTCGACATTACTGACCACTCTACGGGAAAATATTAAAGCGAAAAGACGCGGAAAGCTATCCAAAGGTGTTTTGTTTTTGCAGGACAACGCCCCTGCACACAAATCTCATGTTGCCATGCAAAAATTCGTGATTTAGGTTTGAATTACTAGAACACCCCCTTATTCACCCGATTTGGCTCCGTCCGACTATCACCTCTTTCCTCAACAGAAAAAAGTTTAAAATGTCGTACATTTTCTTCCAACAAGGAGGTAATAGAAGCTGTGGAGGTCTGGTTTGCAGAGCAAGAAGAAACATTTTTTTGAAGGTCTAGAGACGTTGCAGGTTTGCTGTAATAAATGTATCCAATTAAGAGGAGAATATGTTGAGTAATAAAATATTTTGACATTGAAATTTTGTTTGGTTCTGTAGTAGGCTAAGAATTTGTCAATATATTTTTGTATAAATATTATGTTTACTGTAATTAAACATTCTCAGTTTAATATTTTAATAAATTACCTCAAAATCACTTTACGAATGTTTATAGTATATTAAGTATCAAGGTAGGACATTTACCGGTCGACGACAAAAGTCTTGATGAAGACCGATAAACCCTTAACATTCATGATGCTTATACTATTTTTTGAACGATCGTATTAAATTACACTTCAATGAAATTAATTCAATTTTTAATAAATAAACGAAAAGTCAAAAGTGTGGTTTATTTGGAAATGACTCAATATAATAGTAATTTTTACTTACCGATCAGACGTCTTAAGCCTACCAACCAGTAAACATATCCTACCGTCGTGGAAACGGAGGCTGTAAGTAAACAAAAATGCTCGATCGTGCAAACAATTTATTTGTTTATTGAATATGCAGATACTACCCTTCAACCGAACACGTCAGAATAGACTTTCTTTTTCATGAAAATAATACAAATATTTATTGAAATCCTTTTTTGTTGTAGCAGCTAAACACCAAACTACATGGATTGGAGATTATTTTTAATTTCGAATTCGTGTTTATGATCTGATAAAGTCGTTGCTTAAACGTTAGCTAAATACAAGTTTAAAGTAAATGACCTAACGAAATTGAAATTTTTACAGATGGGAGAGAAGTTCTGCAGTTGCTGAAAGGTTTGGTTTTGCAAACACCTTAGTTATTTACTGAAGTAAACCATAACCACATTAAACATTTGCAGTGAGCCCACTTTGAACGCTTTATATTTAAGTGATGATTTTCTTGCATTTGAATAACAATCTTAGTTTCGTTCGAACTTGTTGAGTTGCATGTTTTGTTTTTAGCTGGGTTGCCTTACAATTTCTGCTTTTACTTCTTGTAGAAATGACCTCTAGGTGAGACTGTGTTTTTTCGACATCTCTTTTTCTGGTAGATACTTCAACTAAAGGAAAGTAATAAGGAACAAGAAGAAGAAAACTGATTTAAATTTTTTTCTAGAAGTTTGTGTAGAAGCTTCAGTCAGAGGAATATTTTCAGTTTCTTATCTGAAATGCTTTTTCATTGTGGTGCCGACAAGCAACACATTTCTGTACAGGAGACCGTGTTAGTGTCTGAGTATGGCTATAGAGGGTGAAAATAGTGTACATTTTGTTGTATCTTTTGTTTGCAATACACTCAATTCAATTTCCGAAGGACTGAAGGTTAAAGTTACAAAAAGGTGGTGAAGTTCGTTATTAAGAGCATGGACGCCATTTGCAGCAGTTATTTGTTTATACCCAAGGGATAATAATCACAAAGGGCATCCAGCCAAGTCATGGCTTTGAATCCTAAAGTGGAATAAATTGATCCGCGAATCTGAAAACTTTTATTGCAGTTTGACTAATAATGTGAATAAATTATGCAGGTTTCATTTATCAATAAAAGATTATTGTAGAATAGATAGATAGATTATTTAAGAAGCCGATTGAGTTTTCTTATTACCAACCAAAGCGACCTGTTGAATTGAAAACGACTTGCAAAATAGTAAATTCTAAGAAGCTTCAGGTAATTTTTTATCTTTTGGTCAGAAAATAAAGTTGCACCCTCTTGCTTAATTTCTATGAATATTCGGTTAATGTTAATGCAAAATCTCGTCATACAATGTTATCTCCTTTTAAAGTCCAAAGCCACGACTTGGCTGGATGCTCTTTTAGAGTATGATTTTCCGGTATAAACAAGTAACTGGTGTAAATGGCGTCCATGAAATAAGCCACGACTACCACGGTCGCCTATGCAGAAATGTGATGCTCTTTGGTATCACAATATAACATCGTATGGGCCTTGCCCTCGATCACGAGCAAAATCCGGCTCCAGTTCTCTATCTTTCTGTACATTTTCTATACCTAAATGTCTTAGTTTCTTCTTTTTGTTTAGGCGGCCAAAGGTTACGTTTCTGACCCTTTAATACTACGTTAAAATCTTTGAAGCAGGAAGGAGATAGATACAAACAATAATTATACGTTTGTATTTAAAATAAAGAAATTGGTGAAAACGTTTGGTGCACCCTGTATAGTTGGAAAACTGATAATATTTTAAATAAAAGACGGAAACAACAGATTTAACTAAAAGGTAAATCTTTTTAATGCACCACCTACAAGAATCCCTCTATACAAAGCTCATCAAAATTATTTGTTTCCGATTCTACAGAAAATCGGTGTATTTTGCAATATTAATAAATATCAAAAAATCAGTCTATTATTAATAAAAAATTACTGGTAGAGTAAACGTTTAAACGTTTAGCTATACATATTGCCATCATCAGTAGGTGAAAATTTTGAAAATTTTGTTAATCCATTAATGCGGGTCATTCATTAGATGACCAGGTACTTGGCTACCGGAGAGGGTGTTGACGCGATGCGATTTCTGTGCTCTGAATGTCAACGTGAAGACATTCAAGAAAGCGCAAGTACACCGCGGGAGTAACTATGACCCTCTCTATAACAGAATGTCATACGAACATCTAAGTTGGCAGACACAAGACGGGAATGATAGTTTTTAGGCGTAGAGTTAAGCAGGGCAATTCACTCAGTCCCCTGTTTTTTAATCTCGTCTTGGTCTTGATACTCGAGCGTTTAACTCAGACCGAAACGGGCGGGACTTTAATCACCGAACATCGAGTAGCAGCAATGGTGCCTTTTGCCCATGATCTACTCTTGATAGACCCGAGATGTCGATATCCTTAACATATTGGATACCACCTGAGCTTTTCTGGCAGCCAGAGGTATGGAGTTAAACCCTCAGAATTGCATCTCTATGTCTACGGTGATTGTCTAAGGTAAGTCGTTACTTTGAACAAGTCCAGTATTCTATCTTAATGGTTACTCAATTCCAGCGGTCTAGGAGATTAACACCATCAGATATCTAGGACTCCGTTTCTCTTCATCAGGGGTAAAGAAGCCTACCGCCTACCACAAAAATATTTTGTGGACATGCTGAGAGACAGTTATATAAACCTGACCTTGTCATCCATCTAGCCACAACACCTGTCATATGTGACGTACAGGTTTACCACAATCCAAGGTTCAAGTACGTTGCCCTCAGGAAGTGGCCATGTAGAATCTTACAGTTTCTATCTCTCTTACTAGGCGCTAGTGGTATTGTCCTCAGGCAAACAACTCTACGCCTGCTCCATCACGAATCAACTTAAGAACAAATGGTGCATAGAGTGCTTGGCTCCCCCATGCATCGTTTCCTTATGACCGCTGTATAAACAAGCAAGTGACATGGACGACCGCCCATTCATACAATCCCGCTGATGTTTAGTCTTGTTTTAAAACAAAGTACATACCATTTTGTTTCGTTTTATTGCTATTGTATTATAATCCTCTCACTGGGTTACGTACTGATGAAGCCAATGGGTATGGCGAAACGTTTAAAAATTAAATTATATTCCAAATTAGTCATTATTTTTAATAAATATTCAACATAATCTGTAACTAACATCAATTATGCCTTGATAGTTCAAGATTGTTCAAAAATAATTTCAAAAACACCTCAAAAAAATGTATTTTTTATAATTCAATATTAATCAATGCAGTTTTTCAAGAATCGCGACCCACTTCCAAATTGTCATTGGTCTATTTCGAAAAATACGAAAATAACGATATTTAAAACATTCTCCTTAAATTACAACGTCTTTTATAAAAAATCTTAACATTTTAAGAAATCCAATTGCAGCGTATAAACGTTTGATAAAAATATGGGACAAAATTAGTAAATAGTCAACATTCACATAATCTGGGCCATAATTTCAATTAATTTTACACACGTTTTTTTGGATATTGTAGTGCATACATACTTTTTGGTGATACAAAGTTAGTTTGCGTTATATATAGTTTAACATTCTCAATAACATTAAAACTGTTTGTAACGTAACAAAAAGCTAGTGTTAATGTAATCTAATTTGCGGTCAACGAAAACCAATTGATGCAAATAAGGTTTGTATTCGCCAACACATAGAAGTCAAATACAATGAGCAATATACATCAACACTGATTTCCATAAATTCATTAATGAATTAGTTAATACCCCTGAGAATCATGTAACAAGCGGTAGTAAAGACTCATACTTAGTATTATTACCTCAATCCCATTGACTAGGTATGTAATTTAAACAAATCATAAACCAGAAAAGCTTAATGCGATGAATAATAAAAATACAAGAAATACTTGTATTCTTCTGATTCCACCAACAATAAAGAAATTTAAACAGTGCGTTGAACTCTTCACGCTTCTTTGTCTTTGTTAATAAATAATTACATGTAATGCCTCGCCTTTGTACCTACGTCGTTTGAAATAAAATTTATTGAATGAAGTACAAACGCAACAAATTTTTATCGTTTGGAAATGTTGTGGAAACAATTTCCAAAACTTTGTTAGTGGTTTTGAACCTGGTTTAGTATTAACCAATTCGTTGATTAATGACATAATATATATGCGACCATGAACGTGCTATTTTGCATATGCAGTAGCGCATACCCACACAAACAAGTCGCATCAAAAGCAACATGATATCAATTAGAAAAGAAAGAAAGAAGAAGCAATAAATTGCTAGTGCATGCAAGCAATTGATGCAACAGATTATCGGGTTTTATTGGGTTAAACAGTTAAATGACAGGGTCACATGTTACGCTATTACTGGCCCTAATTGGAAATAATAAGGAACAAAGAACGTGCACTCAAATGTACGTGGTATGTATATCTGCTTTCACGTCTAAAAAATTTTTTGAAATGCATCGAACGTTTTTGGTTCTTCTAAGAATATTTGGGTTCGTCACAATTGTACTTGTTCTGAAAAACGTATGATTAATTCTAATACAATTGAACAAACAAATTATTTCCGATGTAATCAACTTTTGAATCACGCCGCCGTTACATTGCAGATTTTAAGTGTTAATTTATTCTTAGATTCTTCTATATGTCTAACGGCCATGAACCTGTCGAGGAATGCTGGCCCTCTTTGATTTTAGTCTTTGTGAAAGACTCGTCTTGAATTTATATGAAGTTGCATACTTCTCTTTGAACATGCAACATTAATTACTTAAAACATCAAGTTTAGAACAGTATCGAAAAAGGATTTATCTAGTACCTCTATATGTATTGTTGAGTTAAACTTCTATATTGAATGAAAATAAATAAATTCAATTATTCAATACACGCAAGTCAGATGATTAATTATAACAGAACTACAAATTTCTATTTAATTTTTTCTTTGCAAATTATTATATTAACAATTGAAATTAATCTTAACAGTAATGAATGTTTCACGTCTAAACATATTTGCAGAGTGTATAGGTTACATAGTCCCCCTGAAGTCGCATCCCTTAATGAAGTAGCCTAAGAACACATTTGCATTAATGTACACATAAATGATCTTTTAAATAGTTTTCGGAAGCATCCAATGTGAAATTTCAAGTACGTGCATGTTGAAATGGTGGTTTTGATGGAAAGTAATTGAAAAGAACAAACTTAGCTAATCGCTGTGGTGTAATTACCTTTATCAAAACTTTCTATTTCTGTTCATCGTTTCTCGAACACTAGTTTAAAATAATAATTCTTGATCAAAAATCTGTAGGTATTAGAGATCATCACATTCTGACATACTGTTATAGAAGGGTATATTTTATTTGATGCTGCAATGAGTGTAAATAAGGTAATGGATCCCATTAACGCAGGAGCCTATTGTAGCACGCTTTTATCATTGCTTTGATATTAGCACGTTTCCTAATTGTGACAAATAATGAAACCCTAAATATTACAACTACAAACATCTGGTTGTGACACTCGTTTTTCAATATACTGTAATCCCTACTCAAAGGTAAAGTTATTGAAAATCAATTAAATTGATTATTTAAAAAAACGTCGGTTTACCTTTATTTCTATTTTGTTAGAATTAAAATTGTAATAGTTAATCATGTTTAAAAAATCACATTATATTTGTAAAGCTACGACTTTGCATTTCAAACCGAATGAAGTGGCTGCAAGATCGCGAAATATACCTTACTGTGTCTTTATTATGCTGTGACTTAATTTGACTTTGACAACACCTGTTAAGTTATTTTTCTTATTTTAAATAGTTTACAGACAATATAGTTCATTATTGGTATGGAATAAAATTTCAACACTCCCAAAACAGTTTTTTAGCAGTTTCTATATAATGTATTGCATAAAAATTAAATTAAACAAAAATTATTTTAAACTACATTTTTGACTACTTCTGATAGTACATATCAAAATGAATATTTTAATGCAAACTATAAGACTTACCTACGTCATTTAATGACGTGATTTTTCTTTTGAGAACATTTTGTTTTTTAAAGAGCTTTTCTTATTATGTAACGCGGCAAATAGAAGAAAAATTATTACATGCTAACTACATGTTTATAAAACAAATGTGTTCAAAATAATCGTAGAAATCCTCCATTATGAGATTATTACTTGTTTGAATTATAATCTATGTAGATGACGTTTTAGGATTGTAGTGTATGCTTATAGAGTAAGGCCACATCATCCGTAGTAATTATCAGTAGCTTTGTCCTGGTCTTTAATTTAAAACAAAAGTGACATTTTTGTAGATGCTTGTTTTGGTATGATTGATTTCGGAGAAAAGCATAGAAGTAGACTACAACTTACAAATAATGTGAAACATGTCAGAATCTGTTCCGAAATCGCCGCTAAGATGGTAAACTGTTGACTATTCGTTAATCATTAATTAGTTGGAGAGTTGGTACTTGAAACAAACTTCTTTACTTTCAGTTTAGTTTATAAGTTTAAACCATATCTGATTTAAGATATTAATAGAAGTCGGAAGAGGGTTCTATTTAGTGAGAAAATCAAAGTAAATATATATTGAGCTCATAATTTAAACCACATGTTTAAAACCAAACATAAAACATTACAACGCGCATATCAAGCTCAACAATAGCATATATGCCTATTACGGAACAAATCTAAAGGCGGGTTTAGACTGCGCGAAATTGTTGCGCGCAACAGTTTCGCGAAAATGTCTCGTTGTGTATACCTCGTACTCACGCCGAAACTTGTTTCGCGAATATGTTTCGTCGTGAGCCACTCGTCAGTCGGTATTTTATCGCGCATCAGAGAGCCTCGCTTTGCGTGTTTCTTGTGGTGTAAACGTTCTACTGTTTCGCGCCAAAAATGAATCAGGACGAAAGCATCCGTCTTATTGAACTGTATGCAAAGTACCGATTTTTATGGGATGCCAAAGATAAGGTTCACCATAACCGCATGAAGAGAGAGGATGCTTGGAAGGAAATGAGTGCTAAAATGCAGTATTCTGTTCCTATCTTAAAGGCGAAAATGAAAACATTGATGGGCTCCTATAGGAGTGAAAGGTCCAGGGAGAAAAAAGCAGAGTCACTGGTTCCGGTATGTAAATTTTATTATTTTATGCTTTGGATTAATATTGACTTGTTTGTTTGTTTGACTTTTTGTAATTGTGTCAGTGCATGCATACTAGTAAAACACTAAAATAAGGTTACTATTTATTATTATTACTATTATTGTTACAGGTAGTGATGATGTATATGACTCTAAATGGTTTGCTTTTAAATACTTTGATTTTTGGCTGATAAAGACATCCCAAAGACAACTGTGAATACTGCTAGTGAGGTAAGTGGATTCTTAATATTGGTCCTGCCACGGCAACGGTTGATTTAAAATAAAATGATTAGCTAAGTGTAAGCGAACGTCTTTGAGCTGTGCGGATGTTCTTCGCGGAATATTGCGGATGGGTAAGAACGATGTCATAGGTGCGTCATTGCGCCATCTACCATTTATAATCTCGCCATTGTTGTCAGTATCGAAACTTCCAGAGGTGTGTACGTTCCATGAGAAGTACTTTTTCGTAGAAAGTTATGTAAATAAATGGTTGCTAAAGTAACTTTTGTTGCTATTTCTAGTTGCACAAGTAGAGGCTTTCTCAATACACGAAATACTGAACTCATTATCCCAAAGGCATTCTCCACGACCCGACGTGCTCTGGAATGACGGTAATTGAATACACGTTCCGGTGAACGTATCACGGGATTACCCTCAAATGGTTTCATCGTGTACTCACTCAAAGCAAACGCTTAGTCACCTAATACGTAAAATGGTACTTGCATAGAATATGGAACTTGTAAGACTTCTGGGCAAGGAAGCTTCAATTCGCGTCTCTCCAATTGATTGTACAATGTCGTATTTTTGAATACACCTCCGTCCGATATCCGCCCTTGACATCCTACATCAGCATAGATAAAATTGTAGTCTGCGTCGACAATTGCAAACAGCACAATACTAAAAAAATTTTTATAGTTGTAGTATTCAGTTCCTGAGTTGCTGGGTGCTTGTAAAACAACGTGTTTTCCATCCATAGCCCCGATGACGTGAGGAAATTGCCACTTTCTTTCAAATTCGGAAGAGATCTGAAGCCACTCTTCTGTAGTAGATAGTACCTGGAACCATAACAAAATAAATTCATAAAATTCAAAATAAAGGCGAAAACATATTTATGCCAAACATATTCACAAACGCAACCAAAAAACATGAAACCGTAAAGAGTTACTTAATTGTGTTTTGTTTTGTTTTAGGAACACTCGAAATAGAAGTTCCTGTAACGCCAACTTCGCCTACGGTCACCCCCGCAGTTAATACACCTGCAACTGCAACTACTACATCTGCAACTTCTACATCGGCAGCTACTACATCTTCGACCACACATCAGCAGATGTTACAAGAGACTACCTTTCCTACTCCAAATAGTAGCAGGAGACAGAAAACTGGCATCAAACGTAAGGCAGCTGAGCAAGAATCCGACTCAATGATGCGTGAAGCTATGCAGATCTTAAAGTCATCGGTTAATTCATCTAATGATGCATATGTCACCTATGCTTTGAATTTGGCGAATGAACTACGCAAATACGACCAGAAGACGCTGGCATATGTCAAACGAGCCCTCGCTAATGTTTTATTTGAAGCGGATATGGGAATGTATTCTGCTTCATCATATGGCAATACTTTACAAATACACATACCGCACAGTTCGCCTTCTGCATCGTCAAATAGTTCACATTATAGGAGCCAAACATCGATTTTCTCACCAAACGCTCCCACACACATTATGTACCGCAGAAAATATCACTCCGGAAGTCGATATAGAATCTGTTATTTTAGAAATGTAAACAATTTTCGTTTCAATGAATAATAACAAACAAATCATAAATTTTATAAAGAAAAATGAATTACTTCTTTTACCTTTACATATTCCTTAAGTGTCTGAACTAACGCATCGCAAACTTCTGGAATAATTGTTGATATTGTGCTTTTCGATATTCTGAAAAGGTATTGTAGGCTGCTGTAGGAATCTCCCGTAGCAAGAAATCGCAAGCAAACTGCCAATCTCTCTTTACAGATATCGCCTCTCTCATGTTGGTACCCATTTTCTTATTTCAGGATCAACTCGTGATAAGAGCTGTTCAAAATCTTCTGTTGTCATCCTAGTAAAGTTTCGAAATGTATCTTTACAAGGTTCCGCTGTCATATCCCTCAGGAGTCTGTTTCCATATTGAAATCTCCGACGAAAAATTTCTTTCGACCACCATCGGCGTGTTCTTTTATTTCTTCTGTTTTCTTTCTCAATACAATTATCATCATAATTGCAAATGCTGCACTCGGAGTAACAACCGGCATGCTTGTCTCGCACAAACTGGCGGCTCACCTTATTTTCGCATGTCAATCCGAAACGTTTCGCCCTGTGTAAACAGTTACACCGAGACAGCGACTCGCGAGACATTTTTCGCGAAACTGTTGCGCGCAACAATTTCGCGCAGTCTAAACCCGCCTTAAGATCTAACCACACAGTGATGCTATTGGGAATCAGCTTTGCCAAGACGAACCAATCCACTATTGCATACGGTTTCGTCACCACATTATACGGGTTTATACTGATCTTCTGGGGCACCATACAAACACCCATCACAATACAATATTTGTATAAAGTACCATACGAATAAATAAATAAATAAATCATTATAGGGTAGCTCGAATCACTTCACAACAACTACCATCAAAGAATTATCAGAGAATCCCTAGAAATTATGAAAAATAAGAATTAGTTCAATCGAAAAAATGTTACACATAGAAAGTAACTCTTCACAAAACAAAGAAAGAATACGTCATCATAGAATTAGTAAACACCACGGGAGAAGATTAACCAACCATCGACCAACCACCGTCACTAATGGATATCATCAACCAACCGTAACAGAACATAGGTATATTACGAGGAGCAACTTCTGAAAAAGCTAACAGCATAGTTAGCAAAACGTCAAGAGGAGAACCTGGATGGAAGGACGAATACAGCTCAACCCGGAAGATAACAATATTAGGACAACGGTCGCGAAGGCTTACATTCATACATATTTCATACTTATTCTTAACAAAACCTGAGATAAAGGAAACCTCAAATGCGACAATATTAAACTTGATTCTACCAAAATGAAAAAAAAACAGTAAAGGAGATGTACATATAGGGTCATTGATAGCTGATAGTAGGTTAGACATTTATGGAAAACGGAGCAAAGGAATAATCTAAAATTTGGTTACTAAATAGACACGATCTATCTTTCTTAATTTTTTTCATTGTGGTGGTGTTCCGCTTCTACTCAAAAGTAAGTAACAACTTAGTAATTTTGATGAAACACCCTGTATATTATTTAATTTTTAGAATTACAATTTCTTACTGATATTTTCTGAATAGTTACCTATACCTATCTACACGTTTTCGAGATAATAATTATTTTAGGTTATGTTCTTTTAAATATGATACCACCAAAGTTTAAATTTAGCTGCTATTTGAACTCATATAAGGCCGAAATTGTAGATGCAGTTTGCGAAGCCTTGTATTTAACAGCTACCTAAATAAATTTATTTTATCTTATACAGGGCGGTTTAAAATGAAATTCAAGTTGGTATAGCATAGTGGTATAGCTAACTCGTCAACTTTTCGAAATAATTGCAATAATTATTAAAAATCACCATAATTGATAAAGTTCTCCTGCATAAACTTTCTTTCGTTCACTGGCTGCAAATCAGGATACATCTCATTGAATTTTCATGTTGTTACAATTTTGTCACATTACCGATGAAGAATAAATAGATTCATCAAAACTTCTTGCGAGTAATTATTTCGCTCTATTGTAATTTGTTTTTGAATAAGTATTAAGTAGTAAATCACAATCTCAAAATTTTGACGTCGGTCAAACACAGTGAATAATTGAGCAATTGTCAAATCACATGGCGTTCCATGGCTAACTAATGCAAATTATGTGAAGACAATGTGATTTTAATAATTATTGCGATTATTTCGAAAAAGTTAGCTATGCTATATTAACAAAAGTAATATACAGGATATTCCATTTGAAAAAATAAAATTTTGTTCTTTTTGTATGTCACGTCAAAATCATTAATTTTAAACCGCCCTGTATAAGATAAAATAAATTTATTTTTAGGTAGCTGTTAAATGCAAGGCTTTTACAAACTGTATTTAAAATTTCAGCCTTATATAGGTTTAAATAGCAGCTAAATTTAAATTTTGGTGGGATCATACTTTGAAAGAAAATAACCTAAAATAATTATTATCTCAAAAACCGGTGTAGATAGGTATAGGAAACTATTCAACAAAAATTATCAGTAAGAAATTGCCATTCTAAAATTGAATAATATACAAGGTGTTTAAAAATTACTAAGTTGTTACTACTTTTGAGTAGAAGCGCAACCATAAAATAAAATATTTTAGAAAGATAGATCGTGTCTATTTATGGCAGTAGCAAATTTTCAGATTACTTCTATGCCCTGTTTTCCATAAACGTCTAACCTACCATCGACTATCAATGACCCGGTATATTAAAGTAGTTTTAAATTGTTTGAAAAAAAGTCTGTTATATTAAAGCAAGCTGAATCTGAAAGAAAGATCGACGTTTCAAACTTTCAAAATTAGTTGGTTTAGAGGTCAGAAGGAAAAAGTCTTAAAGGAAAAGACATCATTGAATTTGTAGAAGAGGCTGATAATAAAATGAATTTATTAAAAAGAACTGGGGCTGCCAAGACCGGAGTTATTATTTAAACAAAAAGGTTTTCGTGGTTTGGATCGTATCGAAATGTGCATGCAGTTGCATGTTCCAATCCCTGAAGACGTTTTTGTTCAATAATGGTACTTATCAGTATTTACTTTTTATGTATTATGTCGTAATAATAATTTGTGTGGGGTTGCTAGTCCACCGTCAGGCACCTCCCAGGTGGCGGATAGGAAATGCTTCTCAGATATGGGTGGTACCGGGAAATGAAATACCCGGGCGGACCAAAAACTAGCACCTGATGGAAGGCAGCAATTCCATCAGTAGCAAGCTGCGCCGTGCGGAGATGGACCTCAGTAACAGCGCTACCTTGGAGGTGGAAGCGCAGCTGTATCAGCATAAACGGATTCCACACTGCGGTGACGAAAGGAAACGGAACTCCTACGACACTATATCTATTCCACAAATCCAAAATCTAACAATGAAAACATGGCCCTCAGCCTGGGGCACCTTTTAAGTGGGGAGAGGTGCGAAAATCCCCGTGTACAAATAAATTCAAAATATATGACAAAATTACAAGAATAGCAACATGGAACATCCGCAGTCTTTTCATGGCTGGCAAACTTGCTAATGTTGATGCAGAAATGCATCGTTTACAAATTAAGATTTTAGGTTTGAGTGAGGTTAGATGTACAGGTGCTGGTAAAATGAAGACCGAACACGGCATTATATACTACTCAGGAGGTGACGACCCCATCATCGTTATGGAGTAGCTACGATGATTTCTGCACAACTGGAACCATCCGTTATAGATTTTTCCTCATTGATGACCGCATCATGCTCTTGAAAATAATTACGACGCGCCGAGTATTGAATATAATCCAAGTGTATGCACCAACACAGGATAAACCTGATGAAGAGGTCGAGACATTCTACAACAACTTGGATGACACAATGAAATTGACAAAAATGGCGAAATAACCATTGCGCTTGGAGATTGAAACTCTAAAGTAAGAACTGGAGCCAAAGGTGATATCACTGGATATTTCGGACTTGGCGAGAGAAACGTGGAGGCGAACGTCTTGTACAATTCTGTGGCGAACAGCAACTCTCAATAGCCAACACATTCTTCAAATTACATCCCCGACGTTTATATACTTGGAAGTCACCGGCTGATTGTGAAGGAATTTGATTCGTAATCAAAATGATTACATACTTATTAAACACACACTTAAGAAATACGTAAAGTGTAAAGACATTCCCGGCGCCGATGTCTCCAGTGATCACAACCCTGTTGTGATGGATTTCAAAATGAACCGTTTTGTGAGATTAAAACGTGTGAAAAGACCTAGATACATTGATGTGAAGAAATTAGATAACCCTATAATGATGAAGAACATAAGTCAACGCTTTGAAGCAACGAGCGACTACCAAACAAATGATGATGGAGATTCAATGGAATACAATAAAGATGCCATCACCCAAATACAAGTAAAAGACATTGGGTACACTAACAAAGATAAAAACAACCATGGATGACTAATGAGATTTTAAATCTCATGGATGAGAGAAGAATGCAGAAGACAAAAGATATCAGTAAACATAAGAACCTGAACATAGAGATACGACGAAAGTGTAGAGAACAGAAAAAACAGTGGTTAAAAGAACGCCTGCAGAAATAGAAAATTTCCAGAAAAAGCACGACGTATTCAACGTCCACAAAAAAATCAAGGAACTGACAGGACGGCAACACAAAGCCCAAAGCGGCTTGCTAAGAGATAAAAATAAGAACATTCTGTCGGCGTTGAGAATAAACTTAAACGATGGAAGGAGTACGTCGAAGAGCTCTTCAAGGAAGAAAGACCAGATGTTATACCACAAGCATCCGAAATCAACAAACCGAGCCCCCACATCACACCGGAAGAAGTCGTAAGGGCCATCAAACTTCAAAAGAAAAGTAGAGCAGTTGGACCTGATAACATCTATGCGGAAACTCTGAAAATTATGGCTCAAACAGAAGGCACAGGGCTTAAACTATTAACAACATTATTTAACACCATATACAGAGCTAGTAAAATACCGACAGACTGGCTCACGTCAGTCTTTGTTGCAGTACCAAAAGCACCCAAAGCCACAAACTGTGATGAGTACCGCTTAATTAGTCTAATGTCACATGTTCTCAAAGTGTTTTTACGTATTATACATACACGAATCTATAGAAAGGCGAACAGCAGATTGGTCCTAGCCAGTTCGGATTTAGGAACGGCATGGGAACACGTGAAGCACTTTTGCTCTTAATGTTCTAACACAAAAGTGCAGAGATATGAACGTTGATGTATATGCATGTTTTATCGACTACCGGAAAACCTTTGGCTGTGTATCTCACCAGAAGATGACGAAAATACTTAGAGATACAGGGATTGATTAAGGAGACTTACGTATCATAACGGAAATGTATTGGCATCAAACTGCAAAGGTAAGAGTTGAACGTGAGACATCAGATGAAGTGGCAATACAAAAAGGGGTTCATAAGGATGTGTTCTCTCCCGCTTTTGTTCAATCTATATTCAGAGACCATATTTAAAGAAGCCCTCGAAAACACAAATGCAGGAATCAAAATCAATGGAAAACCGATTAGTAATCTACGTTATGCGGATGACACTGTAGTTATAGCTAGTAATCTCCCGGAACTACAGAGTATCATGGATTCGATTGTGGAACATAGCAAACGTTACGGTTTGTTTATAAATATAAAGAAAACAAAATTTATGATTTTCTCAAAACAATTCACAAACGCGTAAATGAGCAGAAATGATCCGAAGGTAGAAATAAAGTCTAGGATCGAACAAGCCCGCAGAATATTCACCAGTATGAGAGACCTCTTCGCAACTCGCGACCTTAGTCTACAACTTAGGATCAGGTTACTACGCTGCTATGTTTTTCCCATCTTATTATATGGAAACGAAAGTTGGACTCTCAGTCAGCAAATGGAGAATAGAATTGATGCATTCGAAATGTATCTCTATAGAAGAATGCTCCGCATCTGCATGGGTGGAAAAACGCACCAACGTAGAAGTGTTAAGAATAATGGAGAAGTCTCGAGAGCTGTAAACATCATAAAAGAAAGAAAACTGAAATATATCGGGCATATCGTAAGAGGCGAGAAATATGAAATTCTACGGTTAACCATAGAACGAAAGATTCACGGAAAGAAATCGGTGGGTAGGCGTCAAAATTCGTGGCTGAAAGACCTTCGTAGATGGGTATGGCCGAATTTCGACCGAAATCTTTAGGGCTGCAGTTTCCAGAACCATAATAGTCAATTGGATCGCCAACTTTCGGCAGGAACCGGCGGCGTAAGAAGAAGAAGAAGAAGAAGAAGAATAATTTGTTGCAGATCATGCTCATTTTCAGAATAACGCTTGCCTTCGAAAGAGTTGGTCAATGTTACGATAGATGATCTAGTTTCGACCGTCACTAAAAATGTTGTTGCTAAAGTTGCGAAAGCACAGTTATCTATAATTCTTCAACTTGTCGTTTCTCAGTATTTCGATGTCTTATTTTTTGCGTAAAATCATTTTTCGTAACTAGTGTTGGAAATAATTACTTTGTTAGATCATTCTCAATTTGGAACTGTTTCCAATAAACATTCATTCATTACCACTTTACATAAAGAAAGAAATGAGAGCACGCTATACCAACTTATTTGCAGTAATTCAAGACTTTACTTTTTCAGACCATTCTCCACTTTAAAACAACCGACAGTTTACAATCTCGCAGTCAGTAATCAACACCCAACGTAACAAATAAACGTGAAGACAATTTTATTATAGTCACTACTAAGCTGGGTCTTAAGTAATCGCAACTATATAGAAGAAGACTTTCATACTCTGGTTTGAACAAACGGTGAAAGTTCATAACGACGTTTTTGGCTGATGAAGTGGTAAAGAAAACACATGCCAGAGTGTCATAGTGTGAGTGACCAATGATAATTGAAAGATAAGTCTCTGTTTGATTAAGAGTGCTCTCTGTCCTTTTTGCTAAAATCGTTATATCGAATCGCTAAGAACTATACTATTTTTTTATAGAATGTTAAAACAAGGTCACGGACACGTTTGAAAAACTAGTTTCAGGGTTTACCGTTCTGCAGTGCTGCTTTACAGGGAAAAATTACATGTTTTCGAAGCGACAAAATAATACCCTTATATACAATTGAAATATTCTAAATATAATTTATCACATTCTACAATGTTCTTTCCAACTCAGAACGGGCGCTTTTTTTTAATTCAAGATCAATTAATAAAATGGGAAGAATTTCAATATTTCACGACAAAAGCTGCAAAAACAGTCTTATTTTCAAAACATAATTATAACAAATCATAATATTTTAGAGAAAAAAAGGTTCCGACATAAGTTACGTAACAAATCCATGTTTATGATAGTGAAATCCAAAATTAATTTTATCAAAAACTGTAGCCTTGAGAGTGTCGCCCGTGACATAGGAATTTTACATGGAAATTGAAAGATAGAGAGGACTCTTAAGAATTGATTAATTGTACAACAATCTTAATCACAGTTCTAAACTATGTAGAGATTTTTGTAGAATAAAGACAAATATTTGGAGTTTAGATTCTACGGTATGAACATCGTAAACGTCTATGTTAAGCTGTAAACCATTGTTGCGTTAAATCGACAGAAAAATTTGAAATTGTTGTCCAAGTTAATAACTAGAATTCCCAAAATGTACCTAATGTAAGTGATATAGAATGAAAGGAATTTAAACGAAAATAACATTTAAGGATAGTGTAAGTAATCAATTATAACGAGTGGTATGATTATTATCAATGAGCTAGAAATTTTCCAAGTTCAATTTCACAAAAGTATTGCATTTTCATTATTAATCATATCTCGTGTTGTATTTGATAAGACAATAGAATGAATTAAATAAAATAATTACTGTCTGATTCATTTATTTATTGATTTGTCAATCTGTCTTTACTACAAAAGTAAACAAAACGATAATTTTTTGCTTTTTTATTATTGTTGGGATCATATAGTAAATAAATCGTTTCGAATGACTCGTTTATGATCATGTGTACCTTATGCTGAATTGATTTGGGTGATATGATTTGTGTCGATTTTTTATTCAGATATTCTGTTTGGTATGCATTATAAATAGAAACGCGTGAACTTTTGACCTACAGTGTAGTAAGTAGGTATGATTCTAAATATTTTTAATTCTTTTGGTTTCAACTTTCAACTCAATTTCTTGTGTGACGATGAAAGTATAACGTATGGCGTCCCAACAGATCAATGTAAAACCGCCGCAACAGGAACTATTTATTCGAGTCCCCGCTAGAACGGAGACCAATGAATCCAATCACCACTGGAATAGATCTCTCATAAGACGCGGCCAACTGAATCAAAGTAAAACCTTAAATCTAGAGGCGACTTTTAATAATGCTAACTGAGGTAAAATGTTGTGACAAACAAAAATAATTTATTCACAAACTACTCATTGTAATGTATTAATTTTTGAATTTTTGGGAAAACCGCCATTCTCATTGATGAGTGATCACCTGATCTTTCTCGTGACAGGATGGTTAAGCACCTTAATCATTTCTACAGACCAACTGGTTCCAAATTCCTGCATCTATATTTCCATGTTTGAATTCATTGATTCACATTGATACACAATACACTACTATTAAACTAGTAATGATTGTGAAAAGGCAAAAACTCTCTAATTGCAAACAAACAAACTGGAAGTAACTGACGGAATCTTTTAGTAACCGTACATTTCACCAAGTTTCTTCCTAATTCATTGCTATCATATTTCAACATAACACATTTTAAATTTTAAGATATTTTAAACACTGAAATTACTTATTTGACAACTGATTGGCTAATTTCTTAGCATGATTTTTTGACAATGATCAATGATTTAATTGATTTTTTTTTTATTGTTGTGTATTTCTGGCTACTTTGGTTGTTAGAATTTTGGCAACGGTTTGTAAAAGTCGCTAATAGAAATAGATTTGATGATGCTCATAATAACACTATCGATAATTTTCAAATTTTTGTCAGCGGATATAAAAACAGAGTAGAGTAGCAGACATTTTCTGTAGCATATTATTTCATCCAACTTCAAAGCGAATATTTAGGGAAAGATGTCCAAAATCCATCTTGTACACGTTAAATGTTTCCCACCATTAATTAACTAGATAAAACAGTATGATAAGCTTTAATTCATTGTCTTTAAATTTCGTACTGATTAGCTGCAGGTTTCAATTATGCATGTTTTTTAGAAGTGGCTGTACTACATTTTGGTTTCTGAAAAACAAATATTGCTGCTTTTGCTGATTTCTTATTGTTTCTTCTTAGTCCAAGTAATTCTAACTAAATTACAACTTCAAAAGTCTCGAATTGATACATATTTTTAAAACGGTATGTTAATATTGTTTCATGGTTGTGTGCGATAGAGTTTCTCTTAAAAACTCAATTCAAACATTACATAAACATCTGCCCTTAATAATGACAATTTTATGGTAATTCTTCCGTCCAATCAGAAGTTCTAATATATTATTGGTAAATTCCAAATCTTAAAACTAGATTCTAACTTAAAATTTCTAACACGTACTTACAACTTTTATCTACGGACACTCAAACACTTTTCAAGGAAGGGTCTCCTTTCACAATACTTAGGTATCAGTTGACGAAAACTTGGTCCCTAGCTCTAACAATCAAAGAGGGATCGTGGCTGTATTCAGTAGTAATTAAGTCGAAGGCTTACACACTGCATAAGAAGTAATAAGAACAGCATCACCTAAGAAAATACGTGGTAAATACTCTATAGCAACTAGGAACTTTAGACACAGAAACAAATGGTTAAACTGTAGAGATCTAATTTTTGTAAAACAACTAGATCAGTTATAGATCCAAAACACATATAAAATACACAACATTTGCGTGTAGGAAGCTACACGATACGAGTTATTTTAGAAATAATTAAATAGAAACGTGACAATCGTTCTTTCTAAACTATACACCACTGGGTGGACGTAGTCGCCGATTAATTTAAGAAACCAGCGGACCAAAACAGGTAATTGAATCTTAAAGAGCACACACAATTAAGAGTGGCTTTTACTGACGTTAATTATACAAACTCACGTTGCATATCGGTACTTGACGATAAATCTAACAGGAAACTTAAGACACAATCACATGATACTAATTTTCGAAAGATCTTTCAAATCAAATCGATCAACATATAAAGCGCAAGAATTATGTAGTTACATTCACCTCAAAATACAGATACAACCACATTTTAAACAAAATTATAAAATAAAGCATGCACAATTTTAACTTATCTGACTGCCTATGATTACGATGAAGAGTAAGTCGGTTTGTATTCCAAAAACAGATGAGTAGTAATACAAATTGGTAGAAGAGAGAAGCAAGAACGTAATGTCATTGGTTGGATAGATAGATAAGTCCAGCTGTTAACCTTTAGGTCACCGGTTTATCTTGAATGAACAAGTAGTAACCGGTTCAAAAAGCAGGTGGATAGCAACGACTTTCCAAGGTAGTGTTGATATTATTTCCCAGTTAAGAAACCATAATTAGATAAGTTGCCTCTTATTTATTCATTCCAACCATACGTTACCCAGTTACGTGAAAACATGGGTAAGATGACGATAAAATTCCAAAGTTCACAATGGTTATAAATCAAGAAATGTTACTTACGACGTAGAAGATGTCGGTTAATAAATTCTCTGATAATATTAAGAACTTGGTTTTTGATTTATTTCCATTACCAATTAATTAATAATTAACAATTTCTTTCTAAATGTATTATATTTTTTCAGGTGACAGTGTGTTGGTGTGGGCGCATCTCGTCCGGAAGAGCTGATTCCACCATCGCATACAGAATAATTGCAAATTTTTGTGGATTTACTCCTAAAGATCGGCGCTCACTAAAACTGTGAATTTTGTAAAATAATAATAAATTTTGCAAAACAATAACAGAATTTGCTATTCTATCAGGATCATTTTTCTATCAGTTTATAATTTCTGTTAATAGTTACTCTGTTGTTTGTTCACCATATAACTAAAGTACTAGAACTTAATGTTACTGTCTTCTATCATTTATTCTCTTCTCTTCCTTTGCTACTTTGGTTTCACAACTAGAGATTCTTATTGCTTCCTTTCCTCTAACTCTGAACCACTTTCATAACGTTTAGGTTATTCTTTTGTTTTGCCTGTAAAAGTGAATCCTTTCGGATATGTTTTTTTGCAACTCAACACCTATAGTTGTTATAAAAATTTCTTTTCTATAACTATACTTATTCTGAACTTTTTAAATCTAGGTAAAACCTTCAAATGTTCTAAACAAGTTTGCTCCAAAACCATAGAAATATGTTAAGGTACAGTAAACTGATTCGATTAATGATTTACTAATTATTAAAAATGAAAATGATGAGCACTTAAAACAATGGCGTAACGATCCCTTCCGGGGCCCCGATGCATAGTCGGTCTGGGGCCCTACCTTACAAGCAAAAAAAGGAAAAAAGGAAAATTTTGGACACTGTTTTCATTTGCTTATTTCGAACGTTTAAGACCTATCTATTTACAGTTTACATGTTTACAAGGATTACATACTTAGATTCTAACCCTCTGGACTTTCGTTTTAACGAAATTACTTGTAACGAGACTATCAGGTGGGTCCATTTCAAGACATGAAAGCAAGAAAAACGAAAGTTTTCTGCAACTACAATAAATTAAATTTCTTTATCAATCGTGTAATATATGATTGATATTAAGATTTGTCGTAAAATAATGGAGGCCCCGTACAGTCGTTACCAAAGATTTTACGGATCTTATTGAAAAATGTTGAATCCCTATTTTTCATTTTTAAAAATCATACTAAAATAAATAATTACTTTTGTTCTGAACTGTAAGGAACAAGCAAAAAAACCCTCAAATGCGGACCCTTTGTAGTCGGGGGCCCCACCGCATTGCATCCGCTGGCAGTAGTTACGCCACTGGCTTAAAATCTGATAAACTTACAAGTGACTGTTTATGGATACTTACATCAAATAAATCAACAACAATATACACATGCATTTTATCTTAGCCTTTCTCTTTAAAACATTTTTGAAAATTCAATAATTAAAACAATGTTACGTAAATAATTATTAAACTTCGGCACTATTTAAATGTTTTGAGAAACTTTTTGAGATTTAAGTGAAAACAATACCCTTTACTTCGAATTTATTTATCTACATTTTTGTACAGTTTTTTCTTTAAAAAATCAGTTTTTAATAATTAAGATATCTCACTGATGGTTTTTAATGTTATGAAGGATACGAAAAAACTTTAGTGTTCTGTCATTAAAATTGTATCCTAAATTCTGAAACTATATCCATGAAGTGTAAACATCGGGTAAAGTATTAACAAAATTAGCATCTACTTAGAACAGTTAACTCCGTGTAACGGGAAGATTATTTTGTCATTGTTTATTAACAATTAGTACAGTAGTACACTATAGCACGTATTACTTTTATTGTACGTATGATGATTGACAATCTACGAAGTTCCAACACCTGAAAGATACAATCGCTTCCGGAAGATATAAAAATTTATTTATTTTATATCTACAATGAAACTGCTAATTTAATATTTTATAATTGTGTCCTTCAAGATAATAATTTATCAAAAGGAAATGTTTTCACAATGATTTCAAGCGTCATCGGAAATTCAATTTTGTTTACCATTATTATTTCTTAATCAGAATTGTTTACGCAACTCTGAATTTCTGAACTTCTTGTTCAATGTGTTATTTAAACAATTTATTATTTTCGTTTTTTTAAAGGAAATTTTTAGAATTACGAAAACGAGAAGTCATTTACATTTACCATTTTACAGTAGTCAAACGGGGGCCACGCATCAGGTAGACGTTTGACAGCATCTTTAGGATTTTCAAAAGCGTTGACCCCGGCTATGCGCGCTGCAAGTACAATCAAGTTCAATATAAAATATGAATGTTTAAGATATCCCAGGTAAGCAGAAATTTTAGAACAGAAACAAGAAACATAAAATCTTTGTTGCATAGTAAATGCAGAAACGATCGAGACGTTTCTCACAGAACGGGCGGTGCCCACCTACCTTTTTCACCGTGTTACTCCTTCTGCTGTCCCCTTCACTTCTTACAGACCAGAATAAAAGTAAATTCTGATGTAGGTATACATCTTTTTCTCTACCTTTTAAATCAAGCTTAAGTCGAAAAGTCACTAATATTAATTTCCTCTTCGTTTGTCGGGGCAATAAAATGTTGAAGTAGAAATTTGGTTCTCCCATTTTTCAAAGCGGCGTAATCGTTACAGCAAAAGAATATCATTCTCAATTCTTAACACTCTCCCTTAATGGTGTTACAAGCTTACAAAAAAAAAGGACAAATAAAAAATGTCATATCTTACGAACAGGTACGTTTCTATTTTAAACTTGGTGGTTATATGGGGTTCAAAATTAAATGCATTCAGCAAATTTAACAACCAATGTGTGAACTAGAAAAATTTCACTTCACAATACAACGTTTGTTGAAAGTTTTATGTTTTTCAGAAAAAACAGTTAAAATCAATCAAGCAATTGTATAATTAATAAAATCATATAGAATTATGGTTTATTTTTGTTAATTCGTTAACAGATTACTGTGGATTTAATATGGAACATAATTATGAGATTTATCCTAAAAAGCAATTAATTTAAGCTAGTAGGTAGACGCTTAATTAATTAATAATCGTTTTATTGCTGTTGAATTTAATGAAGTAGGTACATTATATATTATAATACTAACTATAAATATACTAACATCTTAATGATCTAATCTTTTTAAAAAGTAATTGAATATTAGTTTTCGAAGAAAAACTAAAAATACTATTTTCCAGGTGACCACTTTTCCATTTTATTATAATGTGTGTTTTTTAATAGCTTGAGAACTTTAAATAATAAAACAAGACCGAAATTCTGTTGGAATGAATATTTTATCATTAAAATCTGGTAGATAATTTTATGGGATTTATTTTTTAAATATGATTTCCGGCATATGTCCGCTGCGGCTACGAGTTACATAGTTCATTCGATCAGTTCAATTTTTCACTGCTTTTTCCAATAAATCTGGCCGTATGGTGTAATGGTAGCTTGAATATTGACTTTCAATGCTTCCAGAGTTGCTGGTTTGTCGGCATAAACCTATGACTTAACATAGCCCCATCAAAAGTAATCGAGAGGTGTTAAGTACTACAACGATGGAGCCAGTTAACAGGACCACTTCTCTTCGGTACGCACATTTCTTTGTCTTATTGATGGTTTTGAATCGAGAAGAGTAAAATTAGTGCGAAAACGATCAATAACTGCACGAATTGCTTGCTCACTAGGCCGATTATGTTGACCGTAAAATGGACCAAGTGCTCTATGAACTTCGCAAACAGATTTATTTTTTTCAAAGTAAATTTCCACAATTTGGTTGTTAAACAATTGATGAAGGATTGCCAAACCTGACTCAACAGAAAAGTCAACACAGCTTGACATTCTCGACTGTCAAAGCATAGACAACAACCATTAAAACTTCTTATGCTGCTAAAAAACCACCCATTATCAATCTTTCTTTTCAAAATTGCGGGAGATAACCTAAGAAAATTACCTTCAAAAACGTCGATCAGACCAAAGAATGCATATAGTTTTGAAAGTTGGTATAGTTATTCCTTAAGGTGTCCAAATAAATATACTAAAATCCCCCGAGGGAGGGACACGAGCCGGCGGTGGGGGATGGGGGAACGATCTATTTATCAAGTTTTTGTTTGTGATTTCAAACTATTTATAATATCACTTTAGTGACTTCTACAATAATTATCTACACTAGATTCTCTATAAATTATGTCTAAACATTTTACTGTGCGGTCAATACTTTACAAGATGAAGAGTATTAAGGTGATAAAAATAAGAAACAAAATCGTTATACTTTCAAAAAGATGATAAGTCGCGCCACAAAGTTGTTTGCGTCGCCGTATAGCAACCCACGCTCGTTTGTGCGCTTACAACGCTTTGGAAGTATCCATGTTTCTTTTGTACACAATCGTGTCGTTTTAGTAGTTCGTTTATCGTGGATTTATGTGTGAAAATGCAACCATCATGACTGATACATGTGCAATTTGTGAAAAGGACGTGACTAGTGACTGAAGTATAAAATTCCAAAAAGGTATTCAGGGCTTAATAATGGCTAGTAAACATAGGAAAGGATGGAAAACATATTCTCCTGGCAAGCGTGGAGAAGGTTGTTGTTCACAGTATTTGTAGAAAACAATACACACGAACCAGTTTAATGATTGCTGATCTCAGACACTAATGTAAATTTGACACTAATGTAAATTTGAAAACTAGTGAGACGGTTGTTGATGGAGGCTTTTTGCATTGTGCCAAGTGGCAATTGGGCTCCTCTTACTCAGATATTTGTGATCAGTAAATTATGTAAAATGCAATTACGGGCCATATTCTACAGTCGTGTTTGATGGATACGATGACGTAAGAAACAGTACTAAAACATCTGAACAAAGAAGGAGGGCGGTGAAATCGTCTGTTGATATAAACATAAATCTCTCGATGAAGGTCACTGTTCAGCAAGAGCATTTTTTCTATCAAATAAAAAAAACAAGACCCAGCTGATTAAACTTTTGACAGAAAAAATGCATGCTGAAAATATAGAAACACGAACAGCTGCAAGTGATGCTGACTGCACAATCATTCGCACTGCAATTGACAAAGCTGTAGACAATCTTGTGGTCACTGGAGAAGATGTTGATTTTGTAGTCCTTTTAATGGCTCTTACTCTTCCAGAAAAAGAAATATTTGTCAAATCGGGAAGAGGGAAAGTGGACACCAAAATATTTTCCTCCCAAGAACTACAAAAACATTCATTTTGTGGTTCTATTCTCTTTTTGCATAGTTTCAGCGAATGTGAAACAACCTCAGTTATTTACAGGAAGGGTAAAACATCAATTATCAAGCTTTTTGATCAAAAGCCATTACCAAAGGAAATAGCAACTGTATTTTATGACCCAACGTCAACTCCGAATGTTATAGCAGAAGCCGGGGAAAAAATGTTACTTGAAGTATACCGAGCGCCCTGTTTGTTGTATCTTCGCTTTGTAGAAATAAAGCACACAGAGTTTATTAGTAATTGTATTTTTTAATTGTAAATGAGTTATCGAACATTAATCGAGTTCTAAAACAAAACTGTCAAGTTCCGCTGCTTTTTTTTACATACTTAAAATGCGTTGTTGCCAACTGAACTTTTAATATAAAGTATAAAGTATTTAACACCTCTCCTCCTTACGAAAATAAAGTTTACATTTCAAATATACATACATTTCGATGTATTGATTTACATAAAGCTACCACTTACAAGTTCAAACGATCCGGCCTTTTAATTGTACGTGCCGATCTGCGAAGTGCAGGAGCGGGTGCCAGGACGGGTGTTTCGGTTTCAAGTATAGGTTCTGGTTCGGTAGGCAAATGTTGTTCCAGGAATATCGTTTGTAGTGTACGAATCGAGGTGGAGTTGTTGTGGTTTAGATGCTGTATCCTATTTTCGAAGTTGATCTACGTGCCATTGCCAATTTCTTCCATCATCTAATGTAACATTGTAATGGAAAGTACCCGTTTTTATTAATGTTTCCAAATTCCCATTTGCTGTTACTATCATAGCAAGCTGCGGCGACCCTGTCACCGACATGTAGTGACCTAACAGGCTCGTAAATGAGCTTTGATGTAGGTTCTATGGGTTTCAGCAAGTCCAGTCGCGTTCTTGTTCGTCGATTTAACATGAGCTCCGCGGGACTAATATTAGTACTGCAGTGGGGGAGTGTTGCGATAAGCTAACAGAAATTTGTTCAATGCCAGTTCGAAATTTTCGCCAGCTGATGTAAGTTTACGTAAAGAATTCTTCACCGTTTGCACGTAACGTTCAGCCATACCGTTTGTAGCAGGATGGTAAGGAGCACTAAATTTCTGAATGATCCCGTTTACTTGTAAAAGTTTCTGAACTTATAGGACGTAAATTGTGCGCCATTGTCAGACACGAAAATACATGGCAATCCGAACATAGTGAATATTTTCCTGCACACTTTTTATCGTGTTCTCTGTTGTGATATCCTTCATGATATGCACTTCTGGCCATCTTGAGAACGCGTCCACTAGAATAAACAAATATTTACCTTGGAAAGGACCAGCGAAATCAACATGTATTCGTTGGAACGAATACATGTTTTGTTTTAGAACTCGATTAATGTTCGAGTAACTCATTTACAATTAAAAATACAATTACTAATAAACTCTGTGTGCTTTATTTCTACAAAGCGAAGATACAACAAACTGGCGACGAGGATGGGATTTTGACTTTGTGAATTCCGTTTTTATCTATTACATATCCGCAATATTCAATTTTGTCTGCTAAAATTGACTTTTTGTAAGTTAACATGCACATTATATTCTTGTAGTCTGGTTAAGACAGCTTCCAAACGTTGTAAATGTTCAACGTCGTCTTTGCCAGTTATTTTAATGTCGTCCAGGAAGACTGTTGTACCGGGTATCCCTTGTAAAATATTTTCCATTTCACGCTGCCATATTGCAGGTGCTGAAGCCACGCCGTATAGTAATCTTGTGCAGACGTAAAGTCCCTTGTGAGTATTCAGTGTAAGTAAATGCTGATCTCGCGGGTGTACCTCTTCATGTAAAAACGCTTGGAAAACATCCAGCTTTGTATATTTATCTCCACCAGCCATTTCGCCAAAGAGTTCGTCAACTGATGGAATATGATGATCATCAACTTGTAAATGTGGATTTAGGGTAACCTTGAAGTCACCGCAAAGTCTAACTCGGCCATTACTCTTCACAACTGGAACTATGGGCGTTGCCCAGTCCGAACGTTCAACTTTTTCAAGATTCCCTTGCTTTCAAGGTAAGTAATTTCCGCTTCCACCTTAGGTTTCAGAGAAAAAGGTACAGGTCTGGCTTTTAGGAACACTGGTTTCACTCCTGGATCTTTAAGTTGTAAGGTAGCTTGTACATTTTTAATTTTCCCTATATCATTATCAAAATATTTGCATATTTAGACAACAAGTTTTGTAGTTTGTCATCAATACTTACATTAAGTACATTTTTATTATCATTAATTGTAATTATGTTAAATGATCTTGTCCATTCTCTACCTATAATTAAATCTCTTTCAATATCTGTTAAGTAAATATATGCATCATTGTAATTTTATTGTAAACAACTTGTACATTAGCTCTGCCAACTACTTGAAATTTTGTATGACAGTAACTAGTTAGCTTCAAATCCGATTCAATTATTTGTATTTCAGGAAACATTCTTTTAAAGTTTTGAATGTACATTAATGTAACTACTGCTCCACAATCTACTTCAGCTGAAATATTACGATTACATATGTTTATATCAATAAAATATTTCTCCCTAAGAGCGTTTTCATTATTTGTATTGATTTGTAAAATATCACTAAATAAATCTGAGTCACATTCTAATTCTACCATTTTGAATCGTTACTTTTCTTTTTGTACAAACTTTATCTAAATGACCTTTTATTTTACAAAATTTGCAAATAACATTAATTTTGAACATTTATTTGCCAAATGATTTGTCTCACCACATCTGTAACATTTCCTAACATTTGTATGTTGGGTGGTCGACAAATTTGTAGTTTGAACATTTGGTAAACAATTTTATTATTGTAACTTTTACCTGCTTTGTTATTCTTATTCACAAGATTTACAGACTGATCTTGTCTGTGTAGTTGGGCTGAGTCTCTTGCTGATAATTCCATGCTTGTAGCGGTTTCCAGCGCCCTATTGAATGTGAGATCTCGTTGCTCCAAAAGCCTTGTTTGGATATGTTGACTTCGTAAGCCAAAGACTAACTGATTTCGGAGTGCCGTATCCAGATATGCACCAAATTTACAGTAGCGGGCCAATTTTGTAATGCTGCTGCGTAATCTTGCACCAGTTCCCCTCGCCTTGGTTACGTTGTCTAAACCTGAAGTTTTCGGCGATTTCAATGGCTCGGGATTGTAATGTCGGGCCATTACTTGTACTAATTCTTGGTACGGTGTGTTTTCAGGCAAAATTGGGGACAATTTGTCACAAAGTACGTCGTAAGGTTCAGCCCCATGTAGTGAAGTAAGTATGCAGTTCTCAAAGTGTCCGGAATTGTAAAAACTGTAAAAGCTCCTTCTAGACGTTTTACCCAACGATCCCATTGTAATTTTGTATTGAAAGGCTCAATAGCAAAAACTGCTGTAATTGTAGGTGCAGTTGTATTTGTAGTTGTATTATTTGCACTGGTATTTGTATCGGTGTTCGGCATAGTAATTGTAGGTTATGAATTTTTTACTTTCTTAATCCTCGTCGCCAGTTTGTTATCCTCGCTAGTAAGATACCAATCTTACAAGAAATTGTATTTTAAATTGTATTTTTAATCTATCTTTCGAGTTTAAATTTTGTCCGTTTTGTAAAGCTTCGATAATTTTCGTTAAAGAAATATCTTTTTTGTGTGTTCTCTTAAAGTTTTTGCAGTAATAGGTAGTGTTTCAATATGTTTCCATCCTCGTCGCCAGTTTGTTGTATCTTCGCTTTGTAGAAATAAAGCACACAGAGTTTATTAGTAATTGTATTTTTAATTGTAAATGAGTTATCGAACATTAATCGAGTTCTAAAACAAAACTGTCAAGTTCCCGCTGCTTTTTTTTTTACATACTTAAAAATGCGTTGTTGCCAACTGAACTTTTAATATAAAGTATAAAGTATTTAACACTGTACTCAGACAGAACTTAACAGATATCGATTCACAGTTTTTCTGAAATCTTGTACCAAGCCCAAACCGGTTCTTTATTCCCTCTCCCCTACCAAAGGATCAGCGAAATATCACGCTTACAGAGTATTCCATCAAGTAGAGGAGTGGCTTGGGAACCAACTGCCTCCTGAAATATGGGATTGGAAGCGAGGAGTCGATGGAAACTTAGAACCAATCACGACCTTGGATCTTCCGTCTCCTGACGCGTTGTTAAATTCCATATTTTGCCGATGTAAAGTAGATGCTCTGGAAAATGCAGTTGCCGAAAAGCGGTCATTAAGTGTAGTTTTATCTGTAACGGCTGCTTAGGAGGTTGTACTAATGGAGCCCCCATCGATTTTGATGATAAAGATGATGAAGGTGAAACACAATTTGGTTGATAAGTCACGCAATTTTTTTTTATAACTTTTAAGAATTAAAATTGGTATAACGATTTTGTTTCTTATTTTTATCACCTTTAATACTCTTCTTGTTCTAAAGTATTGATCGTACAGCAAAAATGTTTAGACATAATTTATATATAGAATTTAGTGTAGATAATTATTGTAGAAGTCACTAAAGTGATATTATATCACTCCCTCGAGGGGCTTTTATTATATTCATCTAGACACCTTAAGGAATAAGCTGTACCAACTTTCAAAACTATATTAATTATTTGGTCTGATTTAATTAATCTTCTCAAGGTTAAGACTTCAGTGTGAATAAATCTGTTTTTTATTTATTTTTACAAGAGGTGTTTTGTAATTGAATGTCAATATGAGAAACTTCATATGAACGTATCTCCTACAGGTCTTACGAAGTACAGGCTGGTAAAGTTTTTAAAAAAATTTGGCATACATGTACAAACAGTGACATATTAAATGACCCTCTTTAACGCAACCAACAATGCACCAATGGCTTTCGTCTTTTTTTCTCTGTGTTGTTTCAAGTTTCAAATGTGGAGTTCAAATCACAATTGTTATCAGAAAAGAAATTTCTCCTCAGGCAATTAGTAGATTATTATAGAATGTTATCATTAATGTAATTAGAGGAAAACGTAAATAATGTTTAAATGAGCATTATCAGGCATTGTGTTAAAATCGATCTATGGCGACAAATAGAAAAGCTTTAATTTATTCAAACTTTTATTTCTTAAAGTGAACAAGTCATCTTTACACAGCGTTTACGCAAAAATCACGTGTGGTGGTGCGAAAAAATTATATTTCAATTATTCTTATGAAATTATGATTTGAATAAACTATTGGTACATACATACTATGTATCTAGAGGCATATTTTAATGTACCACATTTCTACCAGTGGCGTTCGTACGGAAATTGACTTGCATATTTTGATTGATTGATTATTGTTTAAACTAAGCAAAATTGATACCTTGATTTTTTTTCAATCAGATGGACGGTTTTCACTTAAAAAATAAAAACCATTTTTCTACATGATAATAACAATATCGTTAATATGATAATATCAGTATGCAGAGTAATATATTTTATATTTTTAAGTATATTATTATATAATAAGGACTACAAAAATAACTTCAGAGTTTACGTACTTCGTATTATTTTGGTAGTTTTTCAATAAAACATTAAAAAAATTACTTAAGTAAAATAGAATTATTACTTGTCATTGTAATAGATTGCGACTGTAAGAAGTTAATTTTGTTGTGAATGCGGTATAATGATTTTGTTTGACAGTTCATCAGCTTCTAAATTCAGCTCTTCGCGTCTTATTAATGTGGTGTATAAAATATCCGAGCATTGTTGTCTTGAGAAAGAATAGCCGATTTCACTAATGAAGAGTTGGAAGATATAATGGTACATTACATGTATGGTTTGACTGATGGCAGATCGCCGACAGCTAGGCAATTGCATCATGAGCGATTTCCTAATAGAGTCATACCAGATAGGCGAACATTTGCAAGAACTCCAGAAATTGATGAAGCAGTTTTAAATTCAATTGATGCAAATTCTGAAGATAGTACTAGAATAATTGGAAATAATATCTTGCACATCCTGGTTTGCAAAATTGTGCACGATTTTTTATTGGATCCGTATCACATTCAACGGGTCCAAGCGTTACATCCCCTTGACTTATTAATAATACATGTGAAAATAGAGGAATTCTTCTTAAAAATGTAGACAACATGGTTGTGTTAAATAAGACTACGATTCATCTTCGTTACGTATACTACTTTGATAATGAACATTTACAGTAAACGCTGTTTGTTCTTCGGAGAGAAGATCAATACAATGAGTGGGTTCCGAGATAAACTGGCTTAGCTTGTTTATTTCTTACCCTGCACAATGATTGCAGGTGCAACCTAAATTGGATGAATTTATTGAAAAAATATTCGCCAAAAGAATTTTGACAGTTATGCACTTTACCATGCAAATTAAGTCAAGAAAAACGAATACATTACAAAGGTAAACGAGGTTCAAGTTAGGAAAATGACACATTATATTTAAAACGATGTATGTTTATAAACAAGAGATTAAAGAAATCCATGGAGATTCCTAAAACTTCACTAATCCAATACTATCCCAGATCATTTGTAAAATTTTGAAAGAGAACATTAAACATTTGTTGATTCTAATTTACTAAAGTGAAAATGGAAAACTACATCATTGTTTAGTCGAACTGGAGTGAAAGTTGCGGATAGTGACATTCGTGGAGCAGTACAGATTTTATTATTTTCTGATCCGCATGAGTTAATAACGTGAATATGATCCTAAATCACGATAATGAGTTTTAAAAGTTGCCGTTATTTTTCCAACTGGTTCTGCAGTTGGTATTGACGCTTTAAAAGTCATACACATTTGAAGGACACTTTCATTAACTTATAGTAAAGTTTACAACATTTTATCATTAGGTACTAATAGACATGTGGGTTCATGTGCAAGATTATAATACCGCAAAGGTCAATGCATAGTTCTTCTTATGGTAGTTCTTTCCAAAATAAAGTATTTGTTAAGCAATAAGAACATCGAAAAAATAAAGGTTCAAACAAGGTTCTACTGAACATTGATCTAAATAATGCTTTCAAAAGAGATACTTCTGCTTCAGTATTTAAAACAAAATGCTCCTCAATTTTACCCATTTATTTGGCATTACTGCTCAAGTGATTTGTTTTTAGTTTTTAGAAAAAAAAATTATTTTGTTAAGGAGCAGAACAATAAGATTGACCATTGACGTTTAGTTTAGATATTATCCCATAATAGATTGATAACCTTGTGTTCGAATTTAACATCTTTTATTTTCAAACCAAGGAAATGTGCTTTGTTGAGAGTTTCCTTAAACTTTTTAGAATGTGAAGTTTATTTTTGTTCTTAACAATCAAGATGTATTAATTATCATTGTTTAAACAAATAATGACTAATATAAACATTAGAAGTAACAATAATTTGGTTACCTATTACCGAAAATGCCTTTGAGGAATCGATACTGGATAAACTTTCTGAATTAAATACTTATGCAACAAATTATCCTCTGTCAACGCTTATGTAGAATACTTTCTAATTCGTAATTGTTTTTCAATTCCATAATTAAATTATTTGCTTCCTACTTACCGTCTGTGAAAATCTCAAAATCTTGTACCTTCCTATGATGGCAATATAAAAATAAATTCGTGAATCTCTTTCATCGAAATGGCGGTTTTGCCTTTGTCAAGTTACTGACTTCGTCTTCGAGCATTTTCTCTCAATGAAATCTGAGAATTGATGGGAATGTTTCATGCCAACACATTCTCCAACAACCAGCTTTAGTTAGCACATCGAATGCATATTAATGCTTCAAAATTGCAGTTGGATAAATTCCAGGATAACTGTGTTAGGTATTCAATGTTTTCGAAACGGTAATTTTTTCCGGAAATAGTAAAATAACGCCCAAAAACCATCCATTTTAGACACCATGTATAGTACATGAATTCACGTTAGAATTGTCCAAGAAATCTAAATTTGCAATAAAAAATGTTTAATTCCATTTAAACACACATAACTTTGGTATGTCATGCATTTATAAACGAAAATAATTTTAAAATGTGCAGTTTATAGATATGCACAACTTTCATTAAAAAAGTGTTTTTCTAAACACAATATTTCCGAGATATCGCTAGTACACGCACTAATGGCCAAACCTGTATAAGGGAGTGGCCCAGAACAAACAAAAAAAATCATTATATGCATACATATGTAATTGGAAAACGTGGAAAAATAAGAAAACAATAATGGAATACGTATGACAAATTATTTGCGAAATGAACAACTTAATAGTAACAAATACATTCTACGAACATCCGTACATATACAAATTTACTGTAGTGGCAGAAAACAGAAATGAACGTTCTATAATAGACTATGTGCTTGTATGTACAAAGAAATGATAGAAGTACAGTTAAAGATGTAAGTGTACAAGAAGTGCAGAAACTTAGAGAAGAGGAAATAGCAAGTAAATATAGGGAAATTGTGAAATGGAAATAGCAAAGGCATATAACGCAATAAGACAACAGAAGAAGGTTGAACTCATCGACAAGTATTTGAATCAATTGTATCAGAAGCGGTGAAACAAGCTTCTGGTACAATTAAAACTAACAGTGACAAAAAACAGAGCCCATGGTCGGATGAGATTTATTAAAAATTCAATTAATCTAAAAGAAAAAGCATGGAAGGAATATTTAAATAACAGAAATGAACTAAAATATATAGAGTCTATAAAGATCACAGAATAAAGGTTAAAAGTATGGTGCTACAAGCTAAACAAAAGACATACGAAGACTTTGGAAGAAGAATTGAAGAGGCAAACAGAGGGAACCGCAAGTTATTCTTAGTTATGTCGCTGCAAAAAGACTATTCAGATGATAACAATAAAAAGTAAGAGAGTTACTGCTAACAAGCAAAGATGCAGTTATGAGTAGGTGGAAAGAACACTTCAGTGCATTGCCTAACCCGACCGAAATAAACGACACAGACAATCCGGATAATGACATAAAACATCTAATGGAGGGAGAAAATGAAGAGATTACTATAGAAGAAGTTAAAAGTGCTATTAAGAAAACCATAATTGGAAAATCACTAGACCATGACGAAATAACAACAGATATGATTAAACGATTGGGGGAAAGGGTATAAATTTACTTTATCAAATGTGTAAATGCGTGAAAAGAAGAAGAAATTCGAAGGACTAGAAAATACGCTAGTTATGCCCATATACAAAACAGGAAATAAAAAATAAAAAGGTGTACAAAAGAGTGTTATCAAATAAGTATAGAGCCACAATTAAGCATTTCACAAAGCGGATTTAGAAAAGGAACATCAAGATCATATCTTTACAATCAAACAAATTATTAAAAACTTAAAGACAACAGAAGAAGCATATCTAGCGTTCATCCATCTCGAAATGGCTTTTGATAGAGCACCTAGGAAAATAATATGGGAAAGTTTGATACAATAAGATTTTAACAAGAAACTAATTAATGGAATAAAAGCTTATACAGGGAGAATGAAAAATTATGTGAGAACTCAGAAATGTAATCTCAAACGTATCGCACAAAGATGGAATACGACAGGTAGGAGTATTAAAACCTCTACTTTTATTATATTAATGGATGATATTCTAACATAATTTAGTATGTGACTGCGTTCCCGTGAAATTGTGTTGTATATTTTTCCTAATTATTGTCACCACACTGTACAGGTTTATACTGATCTTCTGGGGCTCATACAAAACACTTACATCACAATACAATATTTAAAATATACCATACGATTAAATAAATAAGTAACATAATTTAAGAGCATGGAAGAGTACTATGGATTAATATCAAGGAAACTAAAGTAAATACGTGTCTTGGGTGTAATAACTGATAGTAAGAGTCAACAAAAGAATGTTAGAGAAGGAATAGAAAACGTATTACAGGATAGGAATATCTATTACAAAAAATTAGGAGATAACTAGAAAAAACAAAATGCTAGTATATAAAACTATCTTTCAACCTATGTATTTTGTTATTTGGAAATCAGGGGAGTGGGGTTTTATCAAAAAACATGAAAGAGTCGGTTACAAGCAGTATACAGTGACCGGCAAACAGTTTACAACAAAGTCCGTCCTATACATAACAATGTTTTTGTTCTTTACCGTTCATTGGTAGACTAATAAATCAAAATTACTGGATTGTCAAGTTTATTTGTTGGTTTTATTGTGTTTTATGCAAATCAAACGCAAAAAATTTGTTTTCTTAATATTTCCGGAAAACTGATATTTTTGAAAAGTCCTTATTTTCTTTTGAAAATTTGCACATAAACGTATAATCTAAATCTAAACAACTTTTCTCTTAAGAATTTTTAATATCTTGTCATTTAATCTCACTTTTACATATTTATAGGATATTTTTAAATTTGCCGCCATGACAGTGGTCACATGACATTTTTCAAAGTGCTTTTTTTGTCATTCGAAATGCTGAATTAATTTGCCATAAGAAATTTTTGGATATCTCAATTACAAAATTTTTTCCCGTTTGATGCAAACTCTTTGCCGGTCACTGTATATGAAACAAAATACTGTAATCATATTTTATTATGTTAGTTGTGAGTATAGTATCTCTGTGAACCTGATGATGACACCTTGGTGTCGAAACCGATAGCTAATTTAAAAAAAAATTAACTAAGTGTTAAATAAAGGAATAGGTGCACTTACAGCCGAATTTAATAATTAATTCCTTTAGTAATGCAACCCATTTTAATCTTAATCGAACAAATTGATTGATTTATTTTTTATGTTACTTTAGATTTGCCATTCATTTATTACACATTTTACTGTTGCTTCTTATACTTCGTTGTTTCAAAATTCACTCTCATTCTTGAAACTTCTAGAAGCGGACGGTGATTGTACTGCGTTTGCGTTTGGGACACATTAGAACGCATTTCGAGACCAACCGAAACAGCCCAATGGTGATTGGAAGAATCTTGAACAATATTTTAATGCAAATATAAATCTTCTTCTTCACAGAATCTGTCACATATCGTTCTACATTAGACGACTTTCATGCCCCACGCCTTTTCAATTCTAAAATATGTCTTACAGAATTTGCTAACAACGTAACAGACGATCGTCTAAATCTAAAACAGTGTCCCGTATATTAATTTACATTCAGTAAATTAAAAAAAATTGCAATTGTTGGTGGCATTTTAGCAAAAATCTGTATGCAGATAGGTCGATTAACACGTTTTCAATTATCATAACGCAAAAAAATGAGAACTGGTAGCCATTCCTACTTCTTGAACTTCTTAGGAATTTCATAATACTTCTTGAAAATCTCTAAATAATCGACTTCTTCTTCAGGTCTTTTAACAATCGTAAAGCTTCTTGGCGTATCATTTTTTGATTGGGAAAGAAATCTTGATTAGTTGCACGGTTAACTATGTCATGTAGTTGCATTTTGCAGATTTTCCCGTTCTGCAACATCCTACAATTCCGACTGTTGCACCGGTCTGAAACAAACCAGAGCAAAGATAGAATTTTCTCTTTCTAATACTTGCGATGTATCGGAACATTTTACCCAGGAGTAGCACTGCGTTACTTAGAATTGCCAGACTTGAGAAATTGATCTTCGGGCGATCTATCACTCTTTATGGCTCTTAAAAGCTTTAAGCGGCCATAGGCTGGTAACTGTGTTGGCACCCAGGCTAAAGTAAATGAAATGCTATGGGTGTCAACCTTCAAATTATTAATTTAATTACTCCCATAGTAACAGACAGCGTCTGAATTATACAGGGGAAGGCAACGGGAAACCACTCCAGTGGATTTAATGATATTTCTCAACGTGCTAAATACGATGTATTTTTGTTTATTGTCTTTATGCTTCGAGTCCCATGGATGGATCTGTTAACTAACAAAGAAGTATTGAGATGGGCTAGATTGGAACGACAATTAATAACAACCATAAAATGCCGTACGAGGAGAGAAATATCGGCTCCTATAGCTCATAATGAAAGGTAAAATAAAATGTAGACGTCGACTAGGTAAAAAACAGATGAAAAATATCAGAGACTGGACAGGCATAAAAAGTGCTGGACAACTCTTTAGAGTAGCAGAAGATACAGTAATCGCCAACGTTCGGGAGATCGAACAAAGGCACTTAAAGAAGAAAAGAATACTTGCGACTTCTTGGAAATGTATTTTAATTATTTAGAAAGCCTATCAGTTGTGAAAATCTGAAGATGTTAATATTATCCTTGCACTTAATAGTAGCTTAAGCATGGAATATTCGAACCATAAACTTGCCGGTGATTTTAGTTGTTGAGGTCGTTCTAGCATATGTAAGCAAGCATTACATTTTCGGTAACCGATGTCACATTTTTCCTGTCGCACCGCTTTTTGAATAAAAATAAATTGAACTTGAGGACGCAATCTAATCAATTGCACAAACCACCATAAAATTGAATTTTTTTTATTACAACTTTATGTGACGTAATCGGATACTTTCTTCTGCGGGTTTGAGCAACGCGATGGTTTAGGAGAAATGCAAAGTTGAGAAATTCTCAACAGGTGGCGTTTTACCATTTTGTCGGCTTAGTAAGTAGCAAAATTAATTTGGATGTCAGGTAATCAGTTCTTTATTAGATTTTGCTTCTCACAGCGGAAATAATCTAATAAGATAACACGAAATATATCGACTATTAACATTTTCGGTAGGCAACAGACCGTGACTTCGCCTTGGTCTCTACATACCTACCTCAAATGGTATATATTTATAATAGTTCTTGCAAAGTTCAGCAATTAACAATTTGAAAATCTGTAGCACGAAAAATAATAAAACATTGAATTTGGAGATGCATTTATCAAGTTCTTTTTCTGCATTATTCATCAATAAAATTCAATCATTTGTAAGTATTACAATATAATATAAGAATGTTAAAGCATAATCACTACTTATTTTGAATAACACATGATGACATACCCAACATAATAAACCAATATTTATATACCAATTACATTTACAACCGATAAACAACTCGTTAGATCAAAAAACTTGCAATAAACCACAACTTTAGTGGAAAATTATTAGTTTTTAGTTATGTTTGTATTAATGCTTTACGCAATTGAACATTCTTCATTTTATGAGGAAATGTGGCTAAAGGATTATTAGTACTTTCAATGCAAAATTACAAATGTTATTAAAAAATGATATATTCTTATTAAATTTTAAAATACCTAAGTCCACACGTAGATGCAACCGTTGAATGGTCCAGCTAAATTTATTGAATTTGAAATAAGTGCATCCAAATAAAAAATGTTATATTGTGTACACCTGACTATAATCGTAAAATTTACAAAAAATTATCTGTATTTATTTACATAAATGTTATAAACTAGAAACTATGATGGATTATATTCCGGCTGAATAAGACAATAAGATAAGTTATCAAAACTAAATAGATAATAAAACCGCACCTGCCACAAAATAATAGAGAACTTTTTACTCAATGATAATAGTAAAACAAAATTCTTCTTATTATTATTTGTGTGACGCAGTTTTTATCTGTTTAATTTTCTTAAAATTAATTTGTTTGCCTAAGTTGACACAAAAAAAAAGAATTTTTTGACGTAAAGTTGGTCAGGTAATTGAGATGCTCACATGTAATTTGAGAGTTTAAGTATTTGGAATCTCAACGGGTAAGTGGAAATCCAAAGCTTATTTTCAAGATTACGTAAATTATTATTCGTATCTAACCTACTATCAGTGGTTAAATGTGTTCTATCGTATACCTACCTATACATATTGAACGATTCAATTATTAACCTGTAAATTCTGAACACCCTGTAAAGAGATGTTTAATATTTGATCATGGAATACTTTAATATCCAACAAGTTAGATGTAAGAGTAAATTTGTTATGGTTTGTTGGATTAGAAGATATTCAATTTTTTTTAATACTCCATATTTTAGAAGAGTCGACCAAACTCAGTACACTCTGTGTTTAGGTATAGGAAACCTTTATGAAAGTATATCTTATTTTTTACGGGCAATCAAAAAACACAATAAGATACAGGGTGTTCTATAAGAAAAAATATAACTTTGATGTGTCACACGTTTTGGGACATACTGTATAATTCAAAATAGGTAAAATCTATCAACCTGCAAGGTACTAAAATGGAAAAACTTTTACTGTTTCGCTATAAATCTCCGTCCCGTTGGTCGTGATTCACCCTATATATGGTTTGAATGTTATTACATATGTAGAGAAAATGTCAGGGCCGAACTTCAGTTGATAGGCTTACAATATAAAACTTATTATAGTTTCTTGAAACCTACAGTAGATTATTATTCAAAATTATTTCGTAAAATATTGAACGTACTTTAACTTTCCACCTAAATCAGTACCTTATTCAAATCAAACTCAATTCTTTCAAATGGCTTCGTAGGGTTCGAGGGATTATTTTTTTTACTTTCATTATGACGTGATTTCAAAAGTTGAGAAGATACAATTGAAAATGACAAATAAATCTAAAATAATTTGTTTTGTTTTTCTTTTTATTTCTTTCATATTTACACAAATTTTAAACAACATTTTAGAGACTCAGAAATATGAACAGTTTTTTTTTTAATTCTTCGCATTATTTCTGTGATATCTTTTTCGATGTACTCAATTGAACACTAGAAACTGATAGATGATTGGATCACAGAATTTACCTACAACTTTTTCAAGTGAAAACTTTTGAAAATTGATAGGTTTTTGTTCCACAATTTTTATGTGTGATTTTAGTTCTCATGGTTTGGAGTAAAAATATACTAATACTATTTGATCCTGTGAATTATGCGCTAATTACATCTAGAGCAGTATAAGGATTGTCTATACATCAGGTGTGTTATATCATATTACTTCACATCACTTTTTCTATTTTGAGTCGCCTACAGAGCTATAAAAGCACCCAAATGAGTTCTTTTTATAGAAATTCGAGTTCTTTTATAGAAATAGAACAATTTTTATTCCGAACGGTGGTAACACTGATAACGTCCAAGCTGTCATTACGTTTGGTGTGCATTAATTTCAATCATAATTAATGTTCAGTAGATTTGTTTATCTACTTATTTGTATTTCCACCCATTTTTTTTTAATGAAACATATGATAAATGTACTAATTAAACTTAAACTAGCATTTAAACCAAAGCTTAATGAAAATATTGCCACCTTAGCAATTACACTTCAAAACTCCCTAAATTTAAAAACTCGCAAAATTTTATTTTAAAAATCAAGCTGAAAAGCCCAAAATAGAAAAAATAGTATAAAGAATTCGTTCAGAAGGCATTTTAGCGACTCGTATACAATTGTACTCGTCTTATAAAATGCGTCTTCTGAAACTAGTTCTTTAATATACTATTTTTACTTCACAACACATAAATAAGTTAGAGAGTTATGCGACGGTTTCCAAACCGAAAAGTTTAACAACTCTTTTCTTTACTTTTTCGACGAATTAAGGTTTGAAACAAAAACAAAATATGTCCGATGGCCGGCTGACTGAGGACAAAATTTGTTAGAAATTATATTGTTTATATCTGTTGTTTAATCCATTTTTTTCTAAAACGCAATTTCACTTCCGTTTTGTGAGACAGAATTTTCATCAGGAGCTTGGGCGTCCGATACCTCGTTTTGTCCGACGTACTCTCCTAGGTAGCGTTCGTATAACGGTTTTAGCAGTTAGATTTATTTAACTATTGTTAGACGATACTGAAATGTTTACTTCGATTTTACAAATTGCCTCGCGGTGCACCTTTTCATAATAAATGTGAATTTTTTTCTACAACATAACGTATCCGATTTTTACTACTCCACATCTTATAAATAAAATGTCAGAAAAACCGTCGTACAGATTGTTATAAAACTCTCCATATGGGTTTTATATATATATATATATATATATATATATATATAGTGCACATCTGATTAGATTTTAGGCATAATCTATCAAGCCGAAAGGGCCGTCAACCTAGATAGATTTTTGAAATCTTAAAATATGTTTAAAAATATTTATTTTACACATTTTGTTTTGTTTTTTTACAACATATCCATACTTTCCATTCGTTCTTTGACGTTTATTAGTATGGGAGCGATGTGGAGTTCTGCGATAAACGGTTGTTTTTACTTTTTCCGACGAATTAGAGTTAGTACGTTATAACGAAACAAAATTTTACTCATATATAAACAATATATCAAGAAAACCAACCGTTTTATTTTTATGAAACGTAACACACGAGGCTTATTTATAATACCGCAGATCTGATTAGCTTTTGGGCATAATCTATCCAGTCAAAAGAGCCGTTAATCTACACAGATTTTTGAACTTTTTTAAATATTTAGGAAAATATTCATTTTACTCAATTTTCTTTCACATAAAAGTTTTATGTAATTTAATTATAGACAAGTTTTGTTTAAAAACTATTTTTTGATTCGATAAGTAATTACTGAAACATAATAATCACTTGGCCCTAATTGTTGTAACAATACCTCCACCAATATCAATTATACAAAAAAAGTTATGAGAAAAAATAATTTTTGTAAATTCCATTGTCAACCTTTGTTTGAACCATTTTTATTCTAAAACGCAATTTTTATTTTTGTTTTGCGAGAGTGACAATTTTTGAATTTGTCTAAGGAACGAGTGTTCACGATAACTCGTTTTGTCGCGACGTAGGATAGTAGGTAGCGTTCGTATAATAGTTTACGAGTTAGATACAGTTAACTATTATTGGCGGTTACTGAAATGTTTAATTCGATTTCACAAATTGCTTCGCGGTGTAAATTTTTTTCATAAATGTGGATTTTTTCCTACAACGTACCTTATTTTTTCTCCACATCTTATAAATGTTAAGAAAATTCATAATAGTGCAGATCTGGATAGATTTTTGGGCACAATCTATTAACAATGAAATTTATTTATGTCATAAAATATTACAATTTTTTGCACAAGTCAAAATACAATTAATCACAAATACTTATTTTTAATATCATACATGAATTCCTCCCAACAATAATACGCATTAATTAAAATATCTTTGATTACTTTAATTACGTTTAATTTCACTCGTGTAATCCTTCAATTTCATCTGGTAATGCATTAAAAACTTAACTGTATGATATCTAGTTCCATTTTGCGATGTGTTCCGCCTACTAAAATGAATCAAATTGTTTTTTGTACGTGTGTCGGAATTATGGTGATTGTGTTTCAAACGTGCTCATTAGATTTAATGCACTTTAAACATTCAAAAATCCTTTCTAAATCTAATATCGAACAATTTTCCGTTGAAACAAAAAATTTGATCTTTTACCTGAAGAATGACCCCAAATAAGGAGACCATAAGATAAGTGTGAGTTGACAATAACAAAATAAACTGACCTCTGCAATGTAGTTGACATAGAGTTTATTAAATTTTGAAGTAGATGGGGCGATTTGTTTAATTTCTTTGCCACGTGTTGACCATGTTCAATCCAAGTTAACTTATAATCTGTGTGTATTCCTAAAAATTTAGTATGCACTGCAAAATCGTTTAAATTAAAATCCCTTGTTAATTTTAAACCATATTTTGCTTATAGTAGTGCGTTTCGTTATTTATTGCTACAGCGTACTCCAAAGAAGTATCATCGCAGTAACTCATGGTATTATCCGCAAATAAGATGGTTTTAAGAGGATGCACCGAAGAAGGCATATCATTAATAAAAGTTAGAAATATCATTGAAATGTGTGTCTTACGACATCTTGTGTATAAATATCATTGGCCCTAATACTGATCCTTGCGGTACACCAAGCGTAATTGGGATAAGTTTTGAGGATATTTCATCTCTGACAACACATTGGCGGGGGTGAGATAGAAAAGATTTAATTAATGCATAACTACTATCACTAACACTATAACATATCTTCTTTAATAGTATATCTGGAGATATGAAATCAAAAGCTTTTGTGAGACCTTAACAAAGCTCACGGCACCAGAGTTACCAAACATTTACACTTCGTACACAGCATGAGGGAGAAACAATTGCAAATTACGTGACAGAATTACGAAAACTAACCACAGGTTGCGAGTTTATTTGCACATCATGCAAAGTCTCTACCATAAATACACATACGTTCTCAATTCGTACGTGGTATCAGGGTCAGTGAAATACGAGAAAGATTTTTACAGCAAAAGTCAACGGTTTCATTCGAAGAAATCATACAGATTGCCCAATCAATTGAAATATCAAAACTAGAAGAAGGGCAAATGCAATCCAATAATGCCACCGTAAACGCTTTTAGAAGAGGAAATACTAAACTATCTAATAGCGGGAATGGTGTACACCCACTCACAGGCAAATGCTATAGATGTGGGTCTACAAGTCACAGGGCGGATAAATGCGAAAAACCACTAAAGAAGTTATATTGTCAAAAATGTAAGACAAAAGGACATGTAAAATCAGTATGCTTCGGCTTAAAGCAAGATACAAAGGCAAAGAAAGCTAAAATGCAGAAACAATTAGAAGCTACGACTGATAATTAGAATTAGATACGGGTGTCGGAACGTGAGTTTAGAAATATTTGTCTTAAAATCAAGTTGACACCTACAATGGTCAAATTACGTACCTATACTGGGCAAATCATATATCCAAAAAGCGTGGCAAAGGTATTGTTCGAATACAAGAACGAGACAGCGGAATTTTACCGATACCTGTTGACCCCATTTTTGGAAGAGATTGGCTACAAAAAGTACAGATTGATTGGAGAGAACTACACTCAATTCTTGACTACCGCGCAATAAGTCATGAAACTTCTACAGGAGTATTCTGATGTATTAAGTGACAAAATTGGAGACATTCCAGATTACAGTTACACCCACATGTACAAAGATGACAACGTACAACCAATTTTCATAAAATCATATCCGGCTCCATACGCTCTGCAACAAAAAGTTGAGGAGGATTTGGAGCAACTGGAGAAAATTGGGGTAATAGAGAAGGAAATACACTCATCCTGGGGAACGCCGCATACAACGTTACAATCAACAAGTACATTCAGGACGACCACTATCCGATCCCCAGAGTAGAGGATGTCTTCAACCAATTAAAGGGTCGATGAACCAATCTCTCGATTACAAGCAATATCTACACAAATGGGAGTCTACAGAGTAAAAAGACTGATGTTCGGTGTAAAAACAGCTCCATCAGCTTGGCCAGTTGTTACAGAACTTAGAAGGAGTTGTTTGCTTCGCTGATGACATTGTGGTACAAGGCAAAACCAAAGCGAAACTTTACGACCGATTATGGGGAGTCCTCAAAAAGCTCCGTGAGAATAAACTACATGTTAACAAACAGAAGTGTCAGTTTACAACAAGTATAAAATACTTAGGACATGTGATTGACAGCAAAGGATTACACACAGACCCAGAGAAAATCGATGCCGTAACTAACTGTAGAAAACCCGAAAATGTGTCAGAACTTTGAACATGAGATTTGCTTACTACTACCAAAAATTTCTACCAAACCTCTCATCGAAGTTACACCCATTGTACAAACTGCTCAAAAAAAGATACACCTTACATTTGGAGTGAGGAAGCATTCCGACAGATTAAGAACGACCTTACAAGTACACTTGTACTTACACTTAGCTTGTGCATCTAGAACGCTCACCAAAGCGGAAAAAAATTACAGTCAACTAAATCGGGAAGCGACGGCAATCGTTTCGGCTTTGAAGAAATTCTTCTATTACTATTATGGACGAAAATTCACTCTCATAACAGACAACCAGCCACTAGTGAGAATCTTCAATACGGGAAATGATCTGCCGGCTACATCAGCAATTCGATTGCTACATTACGCAAACTACATTACCGGTTTCAATTATGAAATCAAATACCGACAAACGAAAGCACATACAAATGTTGATTATTTGTCAAGAACGCCTTTAGAAAATCTGAACAGCGAAGAAGAGAAAGATGTAGCGGACTTGCTCCAAACCAACCAAATTGAACAGTTACCAGTTATACAAGATTGTATAAGAAAAGGAACACTGAAGGATGTCCAACTACGCGAATTTCTTCTGGCAGTTCAACACTGTACGGAAATGCCGAAACCTTACAAACTAGGGGAATTCAACGCGCAAAGTGGTTGTTTAATGAAAGATATTCGTGTGGCAATTCCTAAAAACTTAAGCACGCGAATCCTGGAGAAACTCTATCTGGCACATGCGGGAATCGTTCGAATGAAATCGCTCACAAGAAGTTACGTATTGTGGCCAGGAGTTGATGCACATATAGAAGCAATGGCCAAGAAATGTATGCAATGCAGCAAAACACAGAACAGTCCACCGAAGGTTACTACACACCCTTAGGATTACTCGAATACACCGTGGCAGCGATTACACATCGATTACGCAGGGCCATTCCATGGAACATACCTGATCGTAGTCGTGATAGAGGTGATTCCTACGAAGTCTACAACTTCAACAAAGACAATCACGATATTGCGGGAAATCTTCGCAAGATTCGGACTACCTTATACAATTGTCTCGGATAACGGAACAAATTTCAAGTCCCAAGAATGACGTATATCAAAGTCACCGGGACCAGAGACACAACCACATACATACGTACATATGTCATGTTATATTTAGCGCACCTAAGCAACAACAATAAAGAATTCAGTTGTATTTCTATAACTAACTTTTTGAATTAAGTCCTTCCTCAGTGTATTCTTTGTCGTACATACAGAACAAAAAGCCAACCTCTTTTCTCCATATCCTTTTCAAACATTCTTTTTCCCAACCGCCACACTTGTTCTAATATTTTATTTGTAGTTGTTGAATTCATCTGAAGTAATAATGCAGTCCCTAACATTTTTATTGTTTGGAAACCACAATTTTCCATAGGTTACGGATAACGTGAGTTAGAAAAAGTTGCAGAAGCTGATAGATTAAGTAAAATTGACGTTTAAATTTTAAAAGAATTGGTGGACGGTGCAAAACGTCTCGCCACTAGCACGACCTATGGGACTAAGCGGGTGCGCCTAATTGAACGTTTTCCATTGCTTTAGATTTATTAAATATGTGCGTTTCCATATTCTACTCGTTATAATATACCATATATGTGATTTAAAAAGTTAGAAACTGTATGATTTACACTAAAAGCTTCTTGTGACATCAAGTCAGATTTAGAAATATGCACGCCAGATTTTTGTCTAATTTTAGTAATCAAATAAATCAATCTCTTTCAATTGACTATCAACTACAGGTGCAGAAAAAACTTCTTCAATGAGTTGTTTCTTTGACGTTTTGTGGGTTACGACCTGTTACTTGTACTACTGGTACTGGCAGTTATTTTTCTACCTTTCTGACATGGGAAACTACATTTGGCTTTAAGGGATCAATCTGTATCTCATAATTTTCATTTCCTGTTCAAACTACAATGAAAAATGTATTTGAACACAAAACTAGATTAATTTTAAAAAATTCTTAATGAAAGAAACTTGCAACATTAAAATGGTCAAAGCAGAAAATAGATTTTAACTTCGGCATATATTTTCTAACCGCCTTAAACCACCTAGATTTAAGTACATGGTTTTGTGTACAGAAACAGGTGTAGGTACGTATGCTTATAACCAACTTGTGCAAGACACCACTTGTCCTGAGAGGATGGTATTTTTTTGGTTGGGCCATTTTAAATTCATTGAAAACCCACCGAACTCGTTTCCAAAATTTAAATGACCTCTGGTAATATTCTGAATTTTCAATCACACAAACACCAGGACGGCGACGGCGACGGCTGCTTATATGACTCATGACGTCACACGTTAAAAATTTGTTTTAAGCGGGAAAATAATTTTTTGAATTCCTAACACTATGTTTTGAAAACGGTATTTCAAATTATTTTTTTATTATCACCTAATTGACTTACGAAATATAACATTATGACATTAATATTTATAACAAAATGTATTAGTCCGTGGGCCCGTGACATAATGTGTTGCGAAACTTGTATGTCAGCTTTTTAGATCTTAGGTATAGAATGCTATGAAACGTGCAGATCCGCGACATGAGACCCATAAAAGTTCGCCGTTAGATTTGGGACTATACAATATTGGATAAAATATATTTTTTCAAGTTGTACGTCAGCTTTTTTGCAGACAGGGTTCTAAGGTATTATTTAGTTATCAAAGCTAAAAAGCTGACGTTTTTATCCAAACCCAAACGTTCAGGCCCATTCAATTCTCATTACAATGTGCATTGGCAATTGTACCGTCAGCTTTTTTGTAAATTGCTTTCTCTCGATGAAATATCATCAAATTTCAAAAAGCTGACGTTTTGGTTGAAGCGGTAAAAAGTTAAGAGGAAAATAAATCCGGAAAATGTCACAAGTTGGAAAAATCAAAAAACGGTTTTTGTGATACGGAAATCCCAAGGAATTTCCTTGTCAATCATCAACATTGCAGAAAAAATTTTTACTCCCGAAAATTACTGAGAAAACTTGGAGTTGAGAAAATCGAAGAGAAGCATTTATTATATTATTAATGAAAAAATAACAATTTTCTGATTTTCCGAAAATCAATTCTGAATTTGACGTTGGTTTACGTTGTGTACCAATAATCCCAACAATTTTTCGTTTTTTAAATCGAATTTGGACTTAAGGGGCAGAGTAATCGAATTATGACATTTTCCGGATTTATTTTCCTTTTAACTTTTCATCGCTTCAACCAAAACGTCAGCTTTTTGAAATTCGATGATATTTAATCGAGAAAAAGCAATTTACAAAAAAGCTGACAATACAATTGCCAATGCACATTGCAATGAGAATTGTATGGGCCTGAACGTTTGGGTCTGGATAAAAACGTCAGCTTTTTTGGCTTTGGTAACTAAACCATACCTTAGAAACCTGTCTGCAAAAAAGCTGACGTACAATTTGAAAAAATATATTGCATCCCATATTGTATGGGCCCAAATCTAACGGTGAACTTTTTTGGGCCTCATGTCGCGGATCTGCACGTTACATAACATTCTACACCTAAAATCTAAAAAGCTGACACACAAGTTTCTCGACATATCATTGGAATAAAAAAAATTATTATGATCATTTGCATAAAATAGTTCGTAACAATTGGTAATTAATTGTTTTCTTGATAATATTTGTAACCGACAGCAAGATTATTTAATTTAAAAATAATCTATTCATCGAGTATAATGGAGAACCTATGACGTTTTGAATTTTTTAAGCGTATTGTAGTAAAAACTGCATTTATTATTTTTTTTGCAGAGGGTGTGGCCCAGGAAGGATCTCATAATCTTGCAAATAATAATTACGTACACAAGTTACGAATCCATGATTTCTTTTTGGCTTCCGCATTGGATAGTCTCGTGCAAACCTCATGATCCATTTATAAAAATTTCTACACTAAACCACGTGTTTATCACGTCATCTCATAAATATGCTTAAGTCGTCGATGATTTCATCATCAAATTCATTATAAGGTGTATTTCGTTTTTTTCTTTCGGTAGGAGTTATCAAGCAATTTTTGCCAGAATGATAATCACGGGACCATTTTATTGGGAGGAAGGAGTGCGAACAAGCTACAAAAATCCAGTATATGACAACATTTCTCACCCTTTTACTTGTAGAGATGAAAGTTTCTTTCATAGTTTTTTAGTCTTTTGATAACAGCTGCTGGTAGACAAAAATATTAGACACATTCAATATGGTTCAGCAATATGTTGGAATTGAATTTTGCCATCTTTTGGAAAGTTGACGGTAACTTTGTAAAACAGTAGTGATTTGAGTGCTGAGATTGAAGGGGCATTGGAATAATGGAAGAAATGATTGTTGCACGCTCGAAATGTTTCTCGGTAAATATTTAAGTACATTTACGTTTGTGTTTCTGTCAGCTGAAGATACTTATATCACTCGACGCTGGTTGATACAGTTGAGAATCCTATTTCGTAAACAATATAGATCACATATCGATGTGTTTGGAAAGTTTTGACTAACAATTGTTGTAACAAATCATATTTTTTATTTTATTAAGGAAAGTTTGTTTTTTCGCGGTTCCGACGTACATGCCGATGTATGTACAAAATTGAAACAAGCCAAACTTGCTTATTATCTTAAAATCGCGTTAACCTAAGTCGTTGATTGAACAATATTTCAATCAACGCCTAAGTTGAGCTTGTCACAGCTTTGGACATACATCAACAAATTCGCTTACTACTAACATTACTCATTTTGTTCATGTATATATCTGAAGCTGCGACAATTAAAACCCTACTTGCTAGTGCATCTAGCAGGGTTTAACTTGTCGCAGCTTTGATAAAGTACCGATTATTGAAGGCAGCAGCATTACATAACTTTAGAAATGTCAAAAGTTGTTTCTTATTTTGCTGTTGCTCTAAGCGAAAGCATTGATTTTTGCAGTTCTACACATACATTGAGAAATTTGCTTATGGTAGATAATAACTTCATTATAGGTATTTTTCACCTGACTTCTATATAATGTGCTATAAAAGGAAGGACATGAGAGTGTTAGCATTTTAACTTATTGGTGGATCAGTTCGACCTAAATAAATTTTCATTTGTAGTTACCCGAAATACATTTACCTCACATTTTACAATTTTTGTGACTGTCTCGGTAGGCAACCTTTCTTACTTATTCGAATTTCTGGATGCGTAATTTTGAATTTGAATATTAATTAAGTGCATTAGTAAACATATATTAAATTACAATAAAAAAACTACATTAAAAAATTAGTTAAGTGCTTTTTAATAAAGTATTTCTTTATATATAAATAACTTGTGCAAGCTAAAAATAAGGTATATAACAAGTATACACATATAGATTTAAAGAAAATGTTACATTCGAATTTGAAACCTTCCTGCTTTAGTAATATATTTAACTCCTTTAAAAGGTTTGTACTTTTCACCGTACATGTCTAAACGATTTACCTTTAAACCACTTATAGCCAATTGATTAATAGTAAAATGAACGTTTATAGATGGGTTCAGCTCTGTTGTATTCGCGCCAGTGGCAATCGAAACCTATAATTTTTTTTCATTAAATTTCAGAGCAACAATATTAATATAACAATAATTACCGTTCCGCGAATATTTGGAAGCTTTGTAACATCTATACGTCCTATATCCCAATGCAGTATTTTTGAAACTGGATCATAATTGTATTTTCCCTGGTTAGATGTTAAACAGCAATTTAAAATACACTTAGGCATCAAAACCTCAATTTTCACTCCTTCAACCGCACGTCCCAATGTTTGCTTAGGACCCACAGTCAAATCTAACCGTCCCTGTTCCCCAGTCTTGACAGACAAATTATGCCTGACATAAATGGGAATAGCAACAACACTTTGACTACTAATATGGTAGGACATTAAACGAAAGTTGCCATCAGGTGGAATAAAGGATAAAACTCTTTCTGCCTTGAAATAAAAATAAGTGGTGTGCAAAATGAAGATTAATCTTTCACTTACTTCCCATCTTTTAAATCGTACGCATGGATGAAAACTGACGTCATCAAATAATCTGGCATTTACAAACGATAATGTAAGATCAGGCATTCCACTTAGTTTTATGCAGCAATCAATCTAAAAAAAAAAAAAGGAGTCACTATGTAAAACCCAAACAAAATAATTACATATCCTTGAATTTCTGCAAAGACAGTAACACCTGATTTATCAATAATAGCATCAACCTCTTCAACAACATCAAAATATGCTTCATTGTTAGTGTACTTAACACCGGTTCTTCTCCAAGGAATGTTAGATAGTTGTCCTGTTGGCAATGAATCGCTCACACTATAAAGTTATGAATAATAAATGAAAACTTAAAAAAAGGTACATGTACTTAGATTTTCCTGTAACTGTATTAGCAATTGTCCTTAAAATATTTGGCGGTTTTATCAGTTCTTTAAGAATGTTGCTTTCAGTCGCCAATGGAAATCCATTATCTAGCATTTCATCTAAAAGCTAAAAAAAATTTGAAGTACTAATACTACACAGTATAGAGAAGAATAAATTGTGAATAAGCAAAAGGTTCTAATTGAATTAATTGTCCAAATGACTTATATCGCTTAACTTAGTTAAGGGAAGTAGCAAATAATGTCGTCTGTGTAATATGCGTAAACTTCTGAATTTGTATCAGGTAGACACACAAAGCTTTTTTACCTCATAAACGACTACATAGTTTTCCTTTATAATACTTTCTGTACAATCAGAAAAATAATCCTAAAAACAGTTCTTAGTATAATAAATGTGATATTTTTAAAACTTACTTGGAATGTATCAACTACCCTATGTAAAAATTCTATAACAAACAGCGGTGGCACCTCTTGCTTACAAACAGCGACTAGACTAATACCACCCCTCTGAATAGATAAAAGATAATGATGAGGTGTATCGATAACTGGTGGTACATCATTTGGATTAGTCCGTTGCGCTTCAAGATAATAATCACAAACTGAGCGAGATATTACACTTCTCCAATGTTTCTCCAAGAACACATCCCTTAAGATCAAACCCTATACATTTTTAATAAAGATTTTTCTGGCTACATACCCTGAAGAATTAATAATAAACAAACTATGTATCATGATTGGTTTATAAGCATATGCAGATCTGTAAACAAATTCTAGGTTAATACCAATGCCTTACTTTTCTGTGCCAATTCCACTGCATCACAGAAATAGTTTATTTTTCTGTGACTGCATTGTCAGCTGTCGTTAGCTGTCAGTTATAGCAAATGAACTACTAAAGTTCAATAAACTATCTAGACACATATATAGCAAGTATAAAAAATTGGCTATTTCTGAATGAATACACTAAAATAATGTTGGTTTACATTACCAAATTTCATTTTAGAGAATGCTAGATTTTTGGAAAATATTTTTAATTCATTTTTCATGTAGTTCTACAGTAAAGCAGTAGTTCAAATGTAATAACATTACGAGTTCCTTTTGACCCAATTTAATTAAAAAATAATTTTCTCAAATATGGCTTTAGTAAAAAAAACTGTTGTTTTTAATATATTTTCCAAAAAGCAGCCACTGTTGTTTACAGCCATACGAAATCGTAAGATAAACTTGTGACTAAAATTTAGGTGTTACATAATGCAATGCTTTATTTAGACTGGAACAAGGACTATAAACCCGGACCAGTACCTAGAACCGAAGAGGAAATTCATTTAGCTGCTAAAAAGTATGGTTTGTTACCATCTGATTATAACACCTACAAAGATGATGGAAACGGATTTGGTGACTATCCTAAATTACCAATTGTATCTGGAGATGCGAGGGATCCATTCTATCCTTGGGATATTCCAGACACAAAGAGGAATTTCAAAGAAATAATAAATAAGTAAATATGATAATAATGGTAAACAAAATGTGTAATTTTAGATTCATGCTGAAGAAGATATGTATGGGGAACATCGTTATGATATCAGCATGAGACATCGAGTTCCACTTGGAATCCAACTCCTTCAGTTTATTGGTTTTCTCGGTGTAGCATTTGGTATATATGCATATTGTGAAAAAAATGAAATGGTTTCATTCAGTAGCTGTCAAGCAATATCCTAAACCTGGTGAAATACATTATACTTTTGAAATTGAAAACAATCAGTAATTTCACAATTCTAATATTATAGTATAATAAATTAAAAGAAACATTGAATTAGCAATTTTAATGTTGTGGTGGTATTTGATTGTCTACGTGTTTTGTATGTTATGAAAATTTCAATAACATTTTCAAATTTTTTTTAACTTCATTATTTAAGGAGTATGAGTATGTATGGCACCTTCTTGTTGGAATACTGAATATTAACAGTTTCAATAATTCTTCTTTATTGAGTATAAAGACAACTTTAGTTATCTATAAGTGTTTTTATTAATCAATATTTCGTCGACCATTTTCAACTGTAAATGTAAAAGTAAGCATCCATAGTAAAAGGTGTTTTAAAGCATTCAAAGTAAGACTTTTACAGTTATTTTATAATCTTGATAAAAGTCGAATAACACTTATAGATAACTAGTTTTGGTCTTTATACCCAATAAAGAAGAATTTATGGTTTTTACAATTTTTCAGCTGAATAATTCCTAATTTTTCGTTATTAACAGTGTCATATGACAATTTACGTTGTATGCAAATTTTGATAATAACTAATAATTAATCTTTATTTACTTACATTTGTTTATAAAAAAATATGATAAAGGGTGCAATTAAATGTTTAGAGTTTTTGAACCAATTGGACAAAATACCAACTAAACATCAATATCTGGTGTTTCCACCACATGAGTAGTAATAAATAACACATTTCACACACCTAGACATGCTGTTACCAACGTTGCAAGGTTTTCTTGCGGCAGAGTCTGTCCCACTCTTCAGCTCTGCATGCTCTAAGGTCTCTTTAAAGGTTCGATGGCGATAAGAGCGACCTCGAATGGCTTTTTACAATGGGTCCCACACGCGCTCGATAGGGTTCAGATCTGGTAAACTACCCTGTTATTTGAAAAGGACCCTATCCACATAAAAAAGCTATTTTTTGAAACAAATTCAGTTAAAGTTAAACCGATGCTTATAAGGCCTATCATATTTATCGTTTTTAAAGAATATCTTGGTAGATTGCCCTTTTTCTGTTAACAATAAGATATACCCGAAGGTATACTGCAGGCTATATATTTGAGAAACGAAAAAGACCAAAATTGCAGATAGGGCCCTTTTCAATTAACACAGCAGTAAACAAGTGCCGGGTTCAAATACGAATTCCGCTCTCGTTTACATATAGCACGTGGTCGAGCATCATTTGAAACTTTTATCTTCAATAAAGGGGCTGACGTTTAGGGTAGAGGGGCGATGACACAAAAGGGAGGGAGCGAAAGTAGCTGCTAGTAACCAAACCCCGACAATAATGAAGTAGTTATTCTAAGTATGAAATTAATTACATTATATTTGTGTAAACAACACATCTTATAAAATGAAAAATCAACTCAAAGAACCAACGTGTTCATCAGAAGGCTGCCAACACTGTTAAGCTACAACAAGGGATGCGGTACAACACTAGAACAGCGGTGTCCAACTGGGGGCCCGCGGGCCGCATTCGGGTGGCCAGACTATTTTGTGTGGCCCGCAAAAAGCTTTTTGACAAAAATATCATAAAAAAAATTCTCAAATTATACTAATCATGGCCAACTCGATAACAGATCTGGTACGCTCCAATAGTAGAAAATTGATAAATATGATTTGAAAGAGAATTTTAACCTGCACACGACAAAGTAAAAAAATACAAGTTGTTCCATTTGAGTTAAAAAAGTTATTGCCCTATGAAGATGTCAAAACATAACAGCAAATATGAAACACTAAGTATTGCATTTTTTAATCTATGGGCACATCTTCGTTTGTTATAGTCCATTCTCTTTATACAAACCAAAAATTAACCCGATATCGAGTTCCCGAAAAAAGTTACAGGTTACTTCCGTGAACTTTTGCATCTGTGAAAATTTTACTAAAAAAATTAATATCTCGAAATCTAGGGAATGTTATTCAAAGCGGAAACAGAATCTATCGGGAATGAGCGCCCGTTTCAAACCCGTGTGCGCGTTATAGCGCACGAGAGGTAGCATTAGACACAAATTCCAGAATAATGTTTACGCACAAGTTGCGTATACTATTTTTGGCATGATTTTTTTTCTAACATTTATTTTCAAACCTCTATTATTGTGACAAATGCAAAACACAAAATTTAATTAGTAAGCTGTGGTATGAATACATCTGAAGTGTTTATAGTATCCTTGCAGTGAACCTATTTAATTGTCAAATTTTTATTTGAAGATTTGAATTATTGTTTTACAACATTGTAAGTAAATCAACAAATTGTCTGAGGAAAGCTTTTAAAATGGAGTGATAACAGCGTTTCGGATTCTTTCTTTACATGCGCTCTTGATTTTTTCAAAAGTATTGGGAGTGCAAAAAATTAATTATCTAACATTGTAACACTTAAAAACCGCAAAATCCAGACTCGAAAAAAGTCGGACATAGTGATTGAACTTCCTATTTATCAATTCACATCTCCCAGAATTTTTCTGATATTCTTTTTTATTTTCAATCGAAAATTTCGAAGCCGCTTTATTATTATTTAAATATCTGCCCCAGCAGAGAAGCAATTTTCATTGACATTTTGCCGATTGGCTGTACGATATATTTACCATATTTACCATATTTCTGTATCCAAAGGAAAATCCGTGTGAGATATTTTGGACGGAGGATTACATATTTTCCAACACTAAATTAACAGTAATATTTCAAGAAGTTAAACAAAATTCGCGAGATATTTTGGTTTGATATCTTAATAAGAAACAAGTTTCCTCCTTCTTTAACATTTTCAAAAAACACAGTAAGCTCCTCCTTTCTATATCCGTCAGCCAGACCAAAACCTTTTAGATAAAAATAGTTCAAATAAAAGCTACGGACAATAAAGTGTTCAACACTTTTTATCATATTTTTTTGTAAGATTGATATTTTTAGAAATATTGTTAACACATAATTACTGTGGCGTGATTGACATATCTCATTAATTACTTATCGAATCAAAAAATTGTTTTAACGTAAGTTAATTATAATTAAATAAATTGTGTAAAATGAATATTTTGTAAATATTCCAAGAATTCAAAAATCTATGTGGGTTAATGGTCCTTTTGGCTCGACAGACTATAGCCAAAATCTATTCAGATATATGCGGTATAATAAATAACATTCATATGCAGAGTTTCATTAAAATCGAACCGGCGATGGTTTCCTTGATATGTTGTTTACATACGGATAGCCGGCCGGCTATCGGATAAAATTTTATTTTGCTTCATTATAAGTAGAACCTCATTCAATGGTATAACGTACTAAACTATAATTCGTCCAAAAAGCAAAAAAAAAGGGTTGTAAAAATTTCCGGTTTAGAAACCGGAGAACTCCCCATCTATTACTGTACATCTTAAACCAAGAATTCATAATTTAGTACCATTGATTTCAATACGTTATAATAATAAACAGTTAGTACGTTATAATGAAGCAAAATTAAATTTTTGTCTGGTGGCCGTATGTAAACACGATATCCAGAAAACCACCGGTCCAATTTTTATGATATAGTACTTTTGGCATATAGGTGTTATTTATAATATCACATATCTGATTATATTTTGGACATAATCTGTCAAACTAAAAGCGCCGTTAACGTAAACAGAATTGCAAATTTTTCAAATATTTACAAAAATATTCACTTAACAATTTTTATTTTTAAATAAGGTCTCTTCGTCTTTTCACCTCTTGTTAATTTTATCTGTCGTTTAATCACTTTGAAACGCGGCTTCCATAGTAGTTAACTGACTGATAAAGTTAACAGGAGGTGAAAAACCAGACTGTAATTTAATTATACACAACTTTTGTTTCAACTATTTTTTTATTCAATAAGTAATTATTGAAATTGACAGCAGAGTTATTTTAGCAATATTTCCAAAAAATCAATCATAAAAGAAAGCTGTTCAAAATGTTACTGTTTATAACTTTTATTTGAGCTATTTTTTTCTAAAACACACTTGCAATAATCTTGTACACGTTTGTTAATATAAGACAATATGGAGTTCTGCTTCAAACGTTTTTTGCAACTTTATACTATGCAAACTATTTCTCGTTGACACCATTGAGAGAAAAATATTGCACTATTAAAAACAAAATAGTAACGTTTATGTCAAACACTTTGCAATAAAATTGAAAGGGAAAAAATCACATCGCATATTAATATTACTGCTGAATTCAATGATTAGATGACTTCATTAGTTTCTAGTGATGAAAGTGATGATGCTCGAAGAAACAAAAATAGAAATTTAAGGTATGTTCCTTCTAGGTGGAGGTCGAGTAACAAAACTACCGTTCTGTTGCTACATAAATGCAGACTTCCCGCCCAAACTTACCAGGGCTTTATCGAGGCTAATTGTGATAGAGATAATAACGTTTTTTATACTGTTAACGACAACTATCCGGGCTACAAAGTTTTTATAAGATTTCTGCAGTACTTCGAAGGTTTGAAAGGATGGATTCCTTTTTCCTGAGCAGTTATTTCGGGAATAGCGCATACCTATGCTTTCAAAATGTATCTCAACTTCTAATAAATGTTTCTACGAGCATGTTCAGACTGACTTCGTACATTTTTTGCAAATTTTTATCAACCGGAAATTCCCCTACAACCTAAGGGAATTTTTTTTTTGGTTTAAAGTTTTAAATAAAATTGTGTCAATCACACCAATCGATTCAGAATTTTTTTCTGATTTAAGTCTACTTTTTACATTTTTTAATTTCTTCTTTATTTTTGCAACAGTTTTAAATTGTGTAATTAGGGGTACTAGGCGAGCATTTTTACATAAAGTAAATGCATCTTTTTAGTTTAAACTATATGCAAACTTATGTCGATGATAACATCGATTCAGAATTTTCTTCTTTTCTAATTTACTTTTTACATTTACAAATTTTAATGTAAAAACTGTACGGAATGGGATCATTAAATATTACTCTCAACCTTAATTGTACGTTGTTAAAGCAAACGTTATCGCTGAGCTAATCTTTATTATTTCAGCCATTTTTCAGCTACGTTAGAAAAACCTGTTCTAATATACTTTGTGTAAAAAGTCTAGATTAAGGTCGTGTTGTAAAACCGTAATTATTGATTCTTTAACCCATATTTTACCAACGGTGCGGAAACGCACCACTACTTGTTAAATTTTTTTATAAGCAATTAGTATTCCGAAAGTAAATATTTAGTAAGTTATAGTTGTTTTCCAAGGTACATTTAATAACCCCTTTAAGTTAGAACAAAATCTCTATTATTTGTATACCCAAAAAATTACATAATTATGATCAAAAATCTTACATTTCGACGCTGCAACTTATTTTCTATATTTTTTACGAAAAAAAATTTGTTTATTGGTATGGTTGCAATATAAGTTGGATTATAATAAATAATCGATTTGAGTTTTTAAAACATTCGTTATCTTTTCAAATAGTTAAAAAAATACCGGCAAAGTGTGCTGGTGCGAAAACGCACCACTGGTAAAATAAATGAACAAATTGCAAGTCCTAACTTGTTCAATGTCCGTAGTTTACATTTTGTTTTTGGCACTCTTTAGTCGCATTCTGGACTTTTACGATGCAAGTAGGTTATTAGTTGTGTTATTAGTGAAGAATACTAGCGAAATGAACAAGTACCTTACCCAAAAGAACTAGAATCTGCCTTAGAAGAAGTTGTTAGAGAGTTACAAAATGATAGACGTAAGTTACATTAGTATTATGTTTATTTTGTTATGACCAAGTTATTTATAAACAGATCAAATTGATGCGGTTTATATACCACCTGATGTTGACGAACTTACCGACGAAGAAAATATAGATGACGATTTGACAATTGTAAATGACCAAAATTGTGAAAATATCGATATTGCGGGAACTTTCGAACTACACGTAAACGACAGTGATGATTATGATGACTCAGACAATGAGACTTTAGCACAAAAGAAAAGAAAACTGAATAGCTGCCAAAAATCTTTCATAACAACACCGAACTGGAAGAAAGGTGATATTTTGTTGCAAAATCAACCAACAACCTGCGAAGACGGCAAAGTTGAAAAATAAGAAATCAGTTGGAAGGACAATCGCCATTGGATTTATTCTTCTTATATTTTGATAAAGAAGTTGTGGACTCAATTGTAGCCTATACAACAAAGTATGCACAGGACAAGAATTGTCATGACTTTGATTTCAAACGAGTCGATTTGTTGAACTTTATTGGAATATTGTTGCTATCAGGCTATCATTCTCTACCACAAACGCAGCTATACTGGTCTACCGATGAAGATAAAGGTGTGGAGATTGTGAGAAAGACTATGAGTAGAAACAAATTTTACAACATAAAACGATATATACACTTATCAGATAACAGCAACCTGGATAAAAATGATAAATTTTCTAAACTTCGTCCGTTTTTGACCTGGTAAATAATAAATATCTACAATTTGGAGTTTTTCGTTCAGTCTGTCCATTGATGAACAGATGGTTCCATATTTCGGAAGACATTCGTGCAAAATGTATAAAAGGAAAACCCGTAAGATTTGGTTTCAAGTTGTGGTGCATGTGTTCGTCAGATGGATATCTTTACAAATTTATACCGTATGCAGGAGCTAGTAAAGAAAAATATGAGATGGGTCTTGGGGGTAAAGTAGTATTTGATTTATTATCAGTTGTCGAACAACCCAACAACCATCAGGTGTTTTTTGATAACTTTTTCATCGTATAAGTTATTTAGTGAAATTACTAACAAAGGATTTTTGCGACCGGTACTATACGGGAAAATAGAACACAGAACTGCCCTTTGACATCGACCAAGTCCATTTCAAAATTGGAAAGAGGGGCGTATGATAATGCTTATGATGATAATGGTATTTCATTAGTGAGATGGAATGACAACTCTGTCGTGACTACAATTAGCAATCAATTCAATTCACAGCCAATTTCGGCAGTGAAAAGATATAATCGTAAAGAAAGAAGGAGATTAGTGTAGCACAACCCAACGTCATCAAATTGTACAATAGATATGGGAGGCGTTGATTTACATGACAATGGGGTAGCAAACTACAGAATAAAAGTAACAGGAAAAAAATGGTGGTGGCCGTTATTTACCAATACAATAGACAGTATAGTAATAAATTCATGGAAGTTGTATAATTTATCAAATAGTACCAAAATGTCACAATTAGATTTTAAGTCTTACGTAGAGCTGTCAGGCTCCTCAAACTAAAAGATAATAAACCAAAACCTTGTTCATCAAGTGTTCCTATCGAAATACGGTATGATAACGTTGGCCATGTGATAACTAAAGGTGCAGATAAAACTCGACGCAGATGTAAGGTTTGTCATAATCACACAATATTTTGTGTAAAGATGTAATGTGCATCTGCACACTGATTGTTTCGAGGCATATCACCATAAGTATTTTTAATGCATTTTCCCAATGGTGCGAAAACGCACCAGCAGTTTTCTCAAAATCTGTAAAAAATATTTTTGATGACTGTTTCTTTGTTTTTAATGTACGAGTTAATAGCAATAAAGACGTTAAATCGATTTTTTCAATTTTGTATAGCCTTGGTAAAATATGGGTTAATAAATCGAAAGAATTTTCTTAGTTTTCTCCACCCTCCCTTATCTCTGAAATAACGTTCGACAATGAAAGTTTATGAGAAATGCATACTTTTACAAACGCTCGACTTTTCCATATTCCAGATAGTGAATCTCTCACAAATGTCCAGTTTCTTACATTAGTGCAAAGCCCCAATTATTTTGCTTTATCGGTAATTCGCTTTAACGCTTCTTCCTTGTCGGCATTTTGCAGTTTGTTACTAATAAACGATCCAAAAAGAAATGCTTCTCTTGCTTGATTAATGCCAACAGGCTAATTTCTTTTCTTTCGTTTATTGATACTTTGTTTTACGCAAGTACAAAATGTAACAAAAACGCAAAATAAACTGACACAAAGAAAATACGCGACACTTGCCAAATATAGTAAATGTAATTTTGCATGGGTAACTTACAATAAAATATTACAAAGTGCTAAGTAAAAAGTGAGAAAATGCAAAGTGATAGTTTAAAATCAATGGTGCAACAACAATTGCTTTACACTTTGCAAATTTTGGTAAAGTGCAAAAAGAGTCAATGGCTCCTGCTTTCGTATTTATAGTGCAACGGTTGACAAAAACATGTAATTATTTGCTGGATATTAGTATTATGTCTTATCTGTTTCAGTAACAGTTGACGCGGGGCGGCTTCAATAATCTTGTATTCGGGACTGTTTTATAAAATCTAAATTTGCTTTGTGATCAGAGCCGCAGACCTTGTGTTTAATATTATGAAATTTCCTATAACACGTGTCAATAAATCCAAAACTGCAAGAATATTTATTATACAGAGTGCCCCATTAGAACACACAGGAAACTACATCTGAAACAGTTTTCTACGCATTGAATATAACGTAAAAATTTCAAAACAATTTTTCTTTCATTTTTATCAAAATGGCAAAACCGTGGTATAAAATAACAAAAAAGATTTGCCTACAATTCGTAGAAATATTTGAACATTCATTTTAAAAGTTCGATATTAAATCGTATTCAAATTTTGAAGATATGATGGCACGTATAATATTGGATAATTTCTGGTAGTTACTTAAAAGTGTTTTGAATCTTCACTAAAATAAGAGCTACTTGCTGACATAAATCCGTTTTCAAATCGGTAATTTTGTCACCTGAAGGTTGCGAATATCGTCACCTTCATTGGCAAACTGCGTAAGTCCATTTATTATAATTGTACAGGAGAACTAAATTTATCATCCCTTTCCAATCAGAAACAAATATTTCAATGGACAAATTGCGTTAAAAATGCCAATACTGTATATACAACTGCCAAAAATAGAATTAATAAAAATTGATAAAAATATTAATGTTTTTTATTTGAAAATGAACGTACTTTTCTCGGGTAACAATAAATGTTGAGAAAATGGATATACGCATTTGGATACCAAAACTACGCATACAGCAGGGACGAAATTATTTAAATTATTACAAAATAACATTATTTAGTTAACATAAATAGAAAAAAAATTAATATAAAAACAAAAAAATTATAATAGAAATTGTTATCTCAAAAATGTAATCTAACTACATTACAGACATTTTTAGCCGTGAGGTAGTTTGCCGTAAAAAATGTGATTATCAGAGCCGGTTATTCTTCCTGGTCTAATGGATGTGAAAACATTTAAAGCATAGGCATAGCATTTTTTCAAAAAATTGTAAAGGGGGGGCAAGAATAAGACAGGCAGTTTGCTAAAGCGACCGCAACACAAAAACTAAAATTTTGATGAACATAATAAGAATTCCATTGAATGAGGCGAAAACATTTTACATTAAATTGCATTAAACCCTTATTTCTGACTTAAAGTGGAGGTACGCAGTTTGCGAATTAAGCAGACGATATACCGTTTTAAACCGTGGCACAGTGGGATATTTTGTGAATCTAGGGGAACTTAATTTAGTTGTCATTTTTATCGGTATTTATTTAAGTGATAATTAGTTTAAAGGTTTTAAACAGACGATTCCTTGTCGAATATATGATTTATTTACACTATATACATGAAATCTGCAGAGTCGTTACATTACAGCTCAGCGTCGTCAGTGGACTCTAATCCGAACCTCTGACAACTAGGGACGCTTTTATCAAAACTCTGGCATTATTACGAATTTGTTGACGGAGCATATTGGTATTACTGGTCTGAGATTATTAGCAATCGATGAAGTAGGTCAGTATTGGTATGTACTCTTGAATCTTTTCGAGTGAAAAGTTCTCGATACTTCCTACAATCTTTGTTCCTCGCTTCTAATGCCCTTCCTCTGAGAGCTGGCCTATCGGTAAAATACTTGCTTCTATTATGTCTTGGCCGTGAAACAGAATTTTGTGTACGCTTACAGGCATTGAGTACCAATGATAATTTTGCAAATACAGCTCTAAGGTTGTACGACAGTACACTCCAAACTTGACTGTATCTACCGGAAAACCACAATTCAGGCATTCTAAAATTACGCAAAATCGATAAATTAGATCTCTGTTAACACCCGTTATTTGTGAAAATTTATCAGCATTTCTGAAAAGTTTGCGTGCAATGTTGCCATCATTTGTGTTCCCTGCCTGCTGTTTCGGAACATCCACCAAAAGCCCGAGTTCACTTCGAAATTTTTCTTGCACAATTTTCTTTTTTCTGCCATTTTGTCTTGATTTTCTTTACCCCGAACCTGCCAGGTCTTAATGTCTAATCTGTATGAAATGTGAAGTACGCATTCAAGAAATCGTATCCGTACATGAAGTGGCGAAAGGCCAAAGTTAAGAAAATTTTAGTCCACTTCCTTTTGAGCGAGAGCTTGGATATCATTCATATCACTAGGCTTAGCTCCACACAAGTAACATCTTTGAGTGGATGCACATGAGGCGACAGCATTGCAGACTTTTCCGTCTATCATACTAAAAATCATTTTAGCCTTTACAATATACTCCTCATCTTCGAGAACTACTCTTGTGGGAGTAAGGTTTTCAATCTCTTCTTCGACTTCTCTTACTGTACTTGTGATAACATCAACAGTCTCTTTAGCAAACATAAATTTGATTGGACGACAATAACGAGTCGAAGAAGGGGCAGGGTTCTGCCATACCACTACTACCTTGTCATTGTTTCTGGCGTAAATTTGAATAGGCACCATCGATACACTGAACAAATTTTCGTCACTTGACTGCCCATCAGACAAGTTTTGGTGATACCTGTTTTGCCCAGAACCACACAGCCCCACTTACATATAATGTCTAAGTTACGCTCATCACAATTTTTAGGACATCTTCTTGGACGATACATAACCGCTTGACTGTGTGATCAATAAGGTCTTGCAATGGAATTTGAGCGCATGTCTCGGTGACACTTACATTGTTCGGATAACACGTGGCTTTAGCCTGTTTGACTTGATCATACGATGGATATATTTTACAATTTGCTGCTTGTGCTTGACTACGTATTATATTGTACTGATTTTTTGACAGTTTGGCATCTACTAGTAAACTTAAAGCCTGATCAGGAGTTAACTTGGCTGTTTTTTCAACGAAGCCTTTCGAGCCTTCTTCACATTAGTACCCCGAGTTGGAGAAGCAAAACATAACTCCTTAACAATAGATGCCGAGTCGCGTTTTCCGGCCTTGCGAAGAACGACCTCCGTAGCTTTGGACAGTTCTTCGGGACTGGTCGATTCGATCAAAGGTTTCACTTTTCGGGTTTGCACTTTTGGATTGCAATCTTCGAAAGCTTTCGTAGGGCTACCGGGTGTAACATTATTTTCCTTGCTTATTAAAAGACCGGGTACACTCAATACAATTGAGAAATCAACTTGACCGTCCAGCCAAGAAGCACAGCTCTGTAAAACCGAGGTCGGTATCGCTTTGCTTTATCCCATTTTTCTCGAAGTTCGAACGATATTTTACTAACTTTTGCCCGCAACGTCAACATTACGTCTTCAGATAACTTTTGTCATCCACTCCTTGCGTTACAAACGCTGTTATAGCATCTAATCGTTCAGCGGGCGGATGTTGTATCCAAACACCAAATATTGCGTGCCTTGAGAACACGGGTTCCTAAAAATATAATGTATAAGCTTTAAATTCAAACCAAATTCAACGCTGAATACGGTTGAATAACTAGTTAAAAGCTTTGATAAAATGAAACAACAAAACATTCTCAACACGTAATAAACAACGCACTCTTTAAAATACAAGGATTTCACTAAAAGCTATTCAAATAACAAGTTAATATGCTCATTACCTTGAGAAAGCCTCGAAGATACCAAAAAGAGTCCGCAGTTTGATGTTTAACCTCCCCCTGAATCAAATGGAACTTGCGGGTTGTGCGACAGTGCGGGTCTTTTTTATGAAAGAACCGCGGGTTAAAACATTTTTTAAACACCCGGGTGGGTGGGGGGGGGAGAAAAAAATGGGTCGCTGTTTCTGACAAACGAGGTATTTGACGATCAGAAGTACGTGTTTTGTTGACTTCCCGCGGATTTCGAAAATTGAATTTAATTCCGTAAATTGTTAATATATCCCAGTGTGCGTGGTTCGCATACTATTTTCAAATATGTTTTCATAATATTCTATATAAACAATAACACTATGTTTTTTTTTTGAGATTTTCATTATTAACCAGGTTTTATCAAGTAGAAGACAAAAACGTACAACCATTGATTATACAACTCTTAATATATTGTTATTATTTACTTTAAGAATTTAGTTTAGTATGGAAAATTTATATATTTAAATGAATAATCAAATAAATACAAAGTAATGTAACAACACGTGAAAAAGTAAAAATAATATAAACTAACAAATAAAAATATATTTTCACATTGGTACATTAATAAAAAATGTTATTCTCAAGGTTCATACACTACAATTATCAAAATCACTTTAATAATACTACAATCGGACTAGCTTGTATTGAATATAACATTCTCTGATTGATCCGTCATCTTCTTTAGCTACCTATTAAAAAAATTAAGCACAATAATCAAGGTAAAATTTTCACGTAGTTCTGTTTAGGTTGTTAAACAATTAAACATATGTTTAAAGGTTAGACTGTACTTTTAATTTGTAAAAAAAACTTAGCATTCATCCCATACCAATGATAGATTAATTGTGTTTAATCTATATTTGCAATACCAAAATTAAAACGCTGAATTGAAGTTACTTATTTTATAGACAACTTAATTTTAAACTACAATCACTTATTATACTGTAATTGATCTATCATTGTAAACATACACTCCTATCACAACCACATTCATTAATCAAATATTTACACACTGAGCGTAGTAATTGTTGCAATATAAAAATAAATATCAAATTTTATTTCTAGTGACTATTAAACGTGTGCATTGTTGTCTTGCTAGTTCGTTGATAATAGCACATCATAGAGCACAAATGCATATTTGCACGAAAACTTTTAGTACATCATCTGGTCCCTTAAATACCCACTAATATGACTAAATTACTAGTTGGGTCTCCCTGAGTATGGCCGATCTGGTAATCGTGGAGGAATATTCGGTACAGGACGGCTGTAAGAAGTAACAATTTATTTAATAACGCATGTGCTGTAAACTTTATGAACTTTGCATTATAAGATCCTGCATTGAATGAAAAATAAATATAACAAATGTATTTGGTGGCAATTATACTGGTATAACAGTAATTAACTTTTAGTTTATTTGTTTGTAACAAATATAATCAAAATCCAGCACTTCTTGACGGTTTCGTAGTTTTTTAAAGGTATTTAAAAAATAATTACTCTTATTGAAACAAAAGAAGTTTAACGCGGATTAATTACGAAGTAAGTATATATTTACTCAAAGCTACTCTAAATTGCTACATATAATCTACTGCAATTATCCGAAATGTTTATTAAATCTAATAAATCAGCGTTCAGAAATTATACAATTGTTTTAAAAATTCAAAATTTAATAAAAGAATTAATTAAAGCCAATACGAATTTATGCAGGACCTTAATTGTGCAAACGAGTTGAGAGATTATTGTATAACAAAGCATTACAAAAGTGTGCACACAAGCTTGAAAAACTTGAAGCTTCTTCGATAATGAAAAGGCATAAACTGTTGAAATGCCCACACCACTACAAAAGTTAAAAGCCCAAACTTGGAAAAAGGTGAAAAAGAGTTCTTCAAATTTAATAATTATTTCTATATTTACACATTCAAATGTAACTACAATATAATTTATAAGTGCATTTCAGTGCACCTTAAACGTCATCATTTTTATTTCAAAATGATCATATTTTCTGAAAAGTATTCTTATATACATAGTACGGTATTAATAACTTATTACATTATAATATTTCTTTTTGAAAATAAGAACACTTTGAAATATCTATACACGAAAGTGCAATTTCATATACACCTTTATAATAACTGGGTATTCTTAAATATGAGTATATATGTATTTGTGTCCTTTCGGACGTTTCAATATAACCAACATTAGCTTTAAATCTAAAATGTATGTTAAAAGTATAGACAAAATATAATCTGGACTTGAACGTATACATGCAGTATGGTTATGAAAACAAAATCTATAATTATTGTGTAGTTACATTAGATAACATGCTGGAAAAGTGTTAGTTACAGTAAGAACCTTCACCAAAATAACGCACACAAAAAAAATACTACGTTCACCAAAAACAAATTTGAAGATTGCAATCAACAAATCTATCCACTAATTTATTTATGTAGTGTAGTTGTTATGAATTCCCTATGACGTCGCCTAAGGTATGAAATAATATGCCAAAGATACAGAATATGAATGCAATTTCAAGTCCAGGTTGTACTTGGCCTACCTCCGTAACTAAGGTAACATCTTAATGAATAGAACTGATAAAAACCGATATCAAAAATTAAATATTGCGTAAAATAATTTTCCTAAACTACATAACTATGTATTATAACGCTGCCAATTTGTCAATAATTGACTCAATTTAATACAGAAGTAGTAGCTATATCGCACCCAACTAAAATTGATCGGTGGTTTTCGTTGAACGGGATAAAAATACTTAAAGTACTCTGTAACACAATAACATGGTATAGATGGGATGCAATATTCTGATTATAGACATACAGACACAAAATTTCGTCTAATGACCTTTAGCTTTCTAATAGTTTCTAGTTATTACTACACGGAAGATCTTGAACATTTTTAATGTGCGTTTTACAGAGAGCACATTATTATATACTTGATTGGTGAAGAATATTATTCATCGCAAACTATTTAAGCAATACTTAGATATTTTTGTAAACTGTGAATTCTAATCTAACAACGCATTTTTATATATTTTTGTGCATGCTATGACTATGTCAATTTTCGAGATGTCGTAAAAAATGACAAAGCCAAGTGTACAACTCGTTATTCTTATAAATAATTATTATTTTCAAAATGCATTTCGATGTTGCTTGCAATCTATTAAAGCACAATTTTTAATTTAAAAAAGCCACAAGTATTAATGTTAGCACTAGAAAATCGTATGCAAAATAAAATTTGAAGATTTACTTGTTAAACTTGAAGGCGTTGGCAAGTTCGTTCACAGCTGCATTGGTGACGGCTCGTCCAACTGCTAACTGCACTTGTTGGGGCACTTGAATGCCCCCTTGACCTTGGCCACCCACACGGCTGTACAGTACAGATAATTCTTAGCCCAAACTTGTCCTAACTTTTTTTAAATAAATATCTACTATACATTGTTAGTGTAAAAGAAAACTGCATACAGGATTAGTATCGATAACTGTTAAAAGCTTTCTGAACAAATAGTAAAAGTATAGATAGTAGATATCAATAAAATGTAGTGTTCAAATTTGGGTCTTTGTAGTGTGTACATACAGAAAGCTAAATAAAATTTAAAATATTTAAAGCTACACTGTTATACAATTTCTAATAATAAATTAACAAAAGAAGTCACTAATTAGGAGGCATAAAACTACGATTACATTTGAAAGTTATTCTCCAAGAGTACTTATAATAAGTTGAAGTGTAAGAAGTTGTATGTTCGAGTATGAAAATGAATGTTCTCAGAAGGCTTTTACAGTTTTATTGCACGAATAAGTAAGCAACAATAAGCTATTACAATGACGCAGTTTCTACATAGTAGTAGTGATTTAAAATTGATATAATATTCGTGAATTAATGAGCACTTTCTTCACATAAGTGAATTCAAACACATAACAATTCAATTTACAGTGATCAACAACGGTGTGACACTTTTTACACGTACTGTACAATTATCAAATGTAAACTCTTGCTTTTAAGCAACGAATAACAAAAAAATAGCACCTAATAATTTGTTTTTTTTTTAAATATAATGGATACTTTTCAAAACTACTACACGATATATGTTAGTAGGTATGATTTAGATGGGATTAGTTGGTGTTTAACGCCTCCTGAAAACAAAACCACAACCTCAGCATTGGCTGTGGCTAGTTTCAAAATCTACTAGAGGTTGAACAGTACTTACGTGGGAATTAATGGTGCCGGAAGGGCCTGTCCTCCTGGTCTGCCAGGAGGCATAGGGGGGGCACCCCCGCCGGGTCTGTTTGGAATAGCTGGAGCTGGTCTACCCGAAGCAGGTGGTGGGGGAGGAGCTCTCGAACCACTAGAACCTAACGATCCTAAAAAAAGAAATACATGTTTCGCACTTTCTTTAGAAAAATATTACCTGTAGTACCAACTTGACTCATCGAAGGCGCTGGTCGCTTCGAACCACCAGGACTAGGAGGTGATAATCTGGGATTATCTAATCCACTAGCTAACCAATCATTTTTAACAGGGGGTGGAACGGGTGTCGATACTGTTGCCATCGATACGTCTCCTATTATACGCAATGCTTCTTTGCATGCATGATACATTCGTAACATTTCTTCCCTCTTCAAAGCCTCTTCAGGGGATTCTTCCATCATTTGTGACTACAGAATATTTATAAACGACAAACTTACGCAAATTACAAGTGTCTTACCTGATCACCACTGGCATACAGATGTGCTAACAGTTCCCCATTAATAAAATCTTTGGTGTGATTAATGATAAGAAGCATTATTGCCTTAGGTACAAGATCGCGTGTTGTCTTTGTCACAATACGCATGTAACTGTCTACAAGGTTACGAATAGTTTCCACTTGTCTTTCAAGTATAGGATCCATCGAACTACTGCCACTTCCCTCTCCACTAGTCTGATATCGTATAAAATTATTGTAAACTTTATCCAAAGTAGAAAAATGAAATAAACGATTGTTCTTGTTAATTCAATAGCATTAATACAAGGCGCGTAAAAAAGTATTGCACCATATGTGATTGTGTAAAAACGGTTTTAGATTTGATATTTTGAGGTTTAACTACATCCAGCTTTTGATACGAGTTTCACTTGTTTTCTGCGACTGGTCTTGTTTTAGAGATCGCACATCTTCCATTTTATTTTAATGAGATCCTACGTTCAATTTAGCGTCATTCAGCAGGTGATTGAATTTAGCAATACAATAAACTAAATCATGAAGTTTATCAAGTAAGGGAAAAACAGAAAATAAGTAGCTGGTTCAAGTAAAATAATTCTTAAAAATTCAATTAGGTACTTAGTTAAAGAAAATTACTGTATGCGCAAATTGTTGTCTATTCACTTCTCAACAAAAACGATAAATCTCTTCCGCACATATACTGGATCAATGTTTGCAATCACACTTAAAGTTGTTCGCCTATTGACATTCGAAACACTTATCACATATTTCCAGAACAAAGAGTCATGTCTGTAGAACTAAGAGTCATTCGATCGCCCTCCGCCCCGTGAAAGTGAGATACACGAACTTGTTGATCGAAATAGGGTGCAATGCTTGTGAATTTATTGGGTTTGATTTAATTTCTTTTGTTTTGTAATAGTCATATGACAATGTTTCAAGCATAAAGTACGAGCGACATTAAATTTTTTTGAAACGTGTTGTGTATCGTAATAGGTATTAAATGAATTAGAAGCTAGAATTAGAATTCCGATTGCAAACATTGATCTCGCAGAAGACATTGAAAACTGTTGTTGATTGGCTTAGATATTATCAAGTACAAATGGTCAACAATTTGAGCACTTACTGTACTTATTTTTAACTAATTTAAACTTGGTGCTATACTTTCTACGTACCCTGTACATTTAAAACTATCGAGTAAGATGTGAAATAACTGGCATAGTACCCAAATTACTTTTGTACATGGTGTCTCATTTTCGATTATTGTCTCGGTTACTATTAAAGCTAGAAAGATGAGGTTTTCGCGATCCTGTTCTACTTTTTCGAGGTAAATTCGAAGGGCAAAACAAATTTTGATTAACTTCTTCAGTTTTTGAGTTATAGCTTAAAATTTTTGAAAAGCGCTGTAGCGGACAAACTTTTAATTTTCAAAAAAAGATTTTTTTACGTAGAATTGAATGATGTAGAACAAAGCTTATGAGCTATGACTTTTTAGCATACCTGCGCGAGTGCAATTGGTAATATGCAACTAATAATTAAATTTATTATTTCTTTTGATGGAAATCTAAATTAGTAATTCAAAATTTCTGTATATTTGTACAAATAATTGAGCTTAACCTTAAAAATGTATCAGCTGATTTCTGTCGTCAATGAGCCACGTGCAACCATCGCATCGAGCGATTGGAGGACACACAACCTTACTTTCCGTATGACCGGCATGGATAAAACGGGGTTTTTAAAGCGATTTATTTAAATTGTAGAGAGAGAACTTTTTGGGTGTCCAGACATTTTAATTTATATTAAAAAATAAATTATTAATACGTCTAGAAGTGATTGGCGACTGGTAGTTTCAACCTGATGGTCTTCGTTTTTAGGGTTTCATAAGAATATTTTTTATGTTATTAATTACTTTGATTGTATATAAATGTTGCTTAGTGTATTTTTGGTGTTTGGAGGCCATAATTGATATATTTTACAATGTATGCCTACGTAGAAAAATGATCAGAAGCATTCTGGGCTCCAAACACCAAAAAATCCACTAACCGACATTTATATAGAATCAAAGTAATTAACAACATAAAAAATATTATTATGAAACCGTAATCAGACGATCAGGTTCAAACAACCAGCCGCCAATCACTTGTAGACGTTTTTATAATTTACTTTTAATATCAATTAAAATGTCTGGAAACTAAGGTTGTGTGCCCCAATCGCTCGAAACGACGGTTGGTGCACGTCGCTCATGCAACTGAACAGTTGTGATTGAAAATAATTAGTATGAAGATAGATTTGTAATTTAAAGTCAACACTGCAAATTCTCAGACTAGTGATACCTGTAGCGTTTACTTAAAATCATATTATGATTTATATGTTAATTTATTTACAAGTGATTCCGTCATTCAGTGGTAAATTCAACTTAAAAAAAACACAACGAAAATGGATTAACAAGTAACACAAAATAGTAGCAATGTCAAAGTTAATACATGATTTTATGAAGTGTACATTATTTTAATTTTTAGTAAAAGTAATAAAGTAAAAAGCGTTGAGTATTGAGCGTAAGAAAACCAATATTAAAATGACGTTTTTAGGTTCTAGTATAATGATATGTAAATATTTCGTCCTATAAGTTTTATTTAAATGATTCCTTTTTCTTTGAGGAGGGATACCAAAACCACCGAGTCGTTTTTTCGCACAAAACGTTGCCTGAAAAAACGTCCTAGTGGTTGTTGGTGCCCTACTCAAAGAAGAACTTGTCTCGTTCTAGTATAACTCACATTGCTGACCAGAATTGGTCTTTTGCGCAGAACGACTCACAGGGCACCACAATTGCCACTACTTCTAATTTTTTTGATATGACATAGTTTTTGAGATATAGACCAGATTTATGTTTTTTTTTAATAAAAACCATAGTTGGCTGTGACATCATTAAAAAGATATTTGTTTTCATAAACAAAGACGTTATAGCCATTTTTTTTATTTTCGCAAGTATTACGCTGGGACGGAAAATTATAGGTGGCCATGAAATTAAAAACTGCAAACAGATGACGATTACGTAACTATAATACAATGAGAAATATAAATAGTAAAATAAATAGCAAAACATAAACACATTTAATCAAATACTAATAGAAACATAAGAGACCAATTTTATAGAAACAATAGAAATATATTCATATTAACAGAAATTCTACTCAAATAGACTTATTTCAACTGTATGAGAGTTTGCATTTGGTTGAGAAAAAAGAGATGGCAACATAGATGCGTACGCATAGGATTGGAAACAGGATTTTTTGACAATGCGATGTCAACTTTTCGAACAGATTCAAGCTTGACAATACTTGACAGCATTAGACAGCCAGTTGTGACCAAGTAATGACGTCGTTGATCATTTTAAAGTTACGTTGTGATGTTTTTGTGTAAGTCAATTTCCAATCCTGTCCATTGTCTCGCAAACATGACGCACATAGCTCCTCCAGTGTCTAATGACGTAAATAAATATTTTGATGTAACCCCACAGAAAAAAATCCAAAATGGAGAGATCTGGAGTCCTAGGCGGCCAGTTAATTGGTCCACGAGTACTTTTTTTGGAAAGTTTTTATTTTTTGCTCCATCTCATTGAAAATATATGTCTCTCAATTTTGCAAGCGGAATATTGTCAAATAGTTGAGGGAGGTACATATTTAAAATGTCTAAATATCTTCGACTGTTAAGATTTTTATCCCACAACAAAACATGATATGTTAAAACCATATCTCAATTGGCGATGACACGGTAGGATAACATGGTTTTAAACATACCGTCACTACTTATGTGGCACTCGTCAGACCAAATGACAAATCTCCCAATATCATTACAATTGTAGTTTTTAGTATCAATTATAAAATGCAATTCTTCCTTCAGAGTCACCGGGATATAAATGGTGTATAATTTTGGTTTTATATGGGGTATATTTCTGTTTCTGTAGAATTTTTTTGTACCCGTGTTTTTGACACCCCAACTTCTGCCTGTATTTGTCTGACAGGTGTCTTTGGGTTTGCTTCTACTAATGCTAAAACAGTTGTGACATAATTTTCGCGATTTTCTTTTTCGTGGGTCTTCGGTTGGGGTTTTTGGAATGATCCGTAAGATAATAAATTGTTTTTCTACAAATTCTACATCAATGCTATACATTCTTTATTTACGAAAATAAAAGTTTTTTAGAAAGTGAAGACAAACAAATATCTTTGTAATTGTGGTACAGCCAACTCTATAGTTTCTATTTGAAAAAAACATAAGTTTAGTCTATATCTCAAAAACTATTCGTCATATAAAAAACAAATTATACCATTCAATTCTACGTAAAAAAATCTGTAAGAAATAGTTTTTTTTAAATTCAAAAAATTAAAATTCTGGCGCTACAGCGCTCTGTAAAATTCAAAATTTTCAATTTTAGACTGTAACTCAAAAACTAAAAAAGTTAATCAAAATCTGTTTTGCCCTTCGAATTTACCTCGAAGAAGTAGAACATGGTCGCGAAAACCTCGTCTCTCTAGCTTTAGTACTAACCTTATAAATACATCGAAAATGGGACATCTTGTACTCTACCCAAAAATACAGTGAAACATACGACAAACTTTATACCAAAGTACGAACCTCATAACCTTCTCCCTGCAGCAAAGAAGCACCACAAACTTGCAATTAGTACATGCAAATGCGTGTTAGTACTTAAGCTACAAAATTAATCTACATCTGTAGCAAAATAAATGTCCTGTTAAAGCAGATTATAATAATTTATGTTCTGTGAACTATTAATATTGACTCTTGCGATAGTATTTTAACTGAATAACATAAATTATTTGCAATAAGCAGATACAATAGTTATTAAATTACTCGTTAAAGTACAAATTACTAAGGCAGACATGAAATTAAATCAAAGACCCGCGCTCAAATAGAAGCAGCTTTTCAATACTTTTATGAGTTACACTTGTATAGATCTACCAACATTAAAAAAACAAAACCGTAACTTTACAATCACGTAAAGAAGAGCAAATGATTTCAAATTTATGACGAAAAGTTGCATAAAATATATTTTTAAAACTTGGTCACGTTTGTTACCTTTGTTAATTCGAAACAAAATACGAGTAAATTTAAAAACTGTATGTAGTTAGCTAGTTTCGATGCTTGATTTTAGTTTAAATTTGGTTCATTAATTTTGCTTTTCAATATTGCAAATGCATTATAAAATCGAGCAAAGAGATAATCGTTGAAATAAGCGAATTTTAAAGAAAACCTCTATATCTAAAGAACACATTCAGACCGTGTTAAGCATAAAGTTCTGAAATACTTGCCCGCACTCCCTGCAAAAGTAAAGATTTTCATGTCATTTTTAAACTAGTAGAAATAATTACTGTTAGTTAAATGATATGTAGTTGAAATGCAGGATTTGGAGTGCTGTTCAGAGTTCTTGCAATTAAATATATAAAAGTTCGTGTTTGGTACGTGTAATTTTTGATGAATGTGGTTAATTGTTTAAAATCGTATTTTGTGTAATTCCTATATTTAACATGTACATCATGCAAAGCCAATTAAGTTGTGTGTTATGGTATCATTTTCTGATGTAGACAGAAACGTACAATGGAATATCACTGCAGCTGTAGATAATGTTCAATCTTACCTCCTCCCCATTAAGTTGTTCAGTTTGTTTCTCAGGGTAAACACCAGCCCGCAAAAATGATGCTTTCCACGAATCTACTTCATCCAAAGTTTCGCAACTTAATTCTAATTGTTTATAATCCTACACAAAAATTGAATTGGACAACATTTAGATAACGAAATCCTTATAATACCTTATAAACATTTCTACCATCGGGATTGAACAATGCAAACATATGTCTCCTGGACATAAACCCTTGTTCAATATCTCTTAACTTAAGCGAATCCAAAGGCAACATGTATTTTTTATCTCTTTCCTCTTCGTCCTTGAACCAAGAGATACTTTCCGACGTCAAAACAAACCAATAATCCCGAGCCTCCTTTCATTATTCCAAGATTGTGTATACACATATAACCTTTTCGTATAACTTGATTTCCGAGACCTCGACTTGCTCCTGTTTTGTTTGCATTCTCAGATTGATTCTGAGCACTAAAATGATCAAAATAATGATATTTAAGTTACTCGAAAATATTTGCGTACTCAGCAAATCCAATAAAATCTTCGTGATTTGTGTTCATATACGCTAATTCGCAATCTACTAAAAGAATCAATTGTTCTTTGCATAATTGTTCTCTTTGCCTAATGTGTGTACCGATAATTCGTTCGGTTTCTTCTCTTAAGCGTGGATAACGAGCCATCTGTTGCAAAATCATTTAGATGAAAAACAAACAAGTCAAACATACTCGTTACCTTTTCTGTGCTCATTCTAACGACGTTGGATAATTCAGTTACAACCAAATCAACACACTTCAGGGAAGGTTCTTTAAGACGCGATATTTGCTTTTTTACAATAGCTTCAAACGCCATGTCTGGAGTGAAAAGACCAACCTAAAAATAATGTATAGATTAAATTAAGACCTGTACAATCAAAAAACAATTGATTTAAACCCTAAATATAAAGTCGAATTTACTATCAAACAAAAAGTTTGTACAAAGTGCTGTTGTTTAGTATTTATATGTATTTGGCATATTTGTCAAGTGTATTTTTTTTATTTTATTTTTCCTCCTACGTTTTCATGTTGTCACAATTCTCAGCTATCTTTCGTTTTCATTATTCTAAACTTCGTTATAAATTGCAAGTCCTCATTTTATCGTAACGCACAACTCGGTCATAATCTCCTATGTATAGGCGTTGACTGAAAAAATTGTTCAGTCAACGGTATAGGTCTTATTATTCATATCCGTCGACTTTTACTACATCCAGTTAATTTCTCCATTTTAATCTTATTAATAATCGAAAGTAGACGGCTTTGGTTACGAGTTTACAGCTATCACATCGCTCAGAGTTGGGAGTTAGAAGAAGAAACTTAGTTGGGAGTTGAGGCAATACAAAAAGTTTAGAGATATGATAAAATTTCTAAATTGGTTATTATATGTTTCCAAATTTCGATAAAAACTGTGTATACTATAAATTTTAAGGCATGCTGATTTATGTACAATATAAGTAACCACATTTAACAGATACACTGAACGTTTTAATACATGTGGACAAGTAATATTCAAATCTATTTTCAAAATATTCTAACAATTTACAAGTAAAATTGAAATTAATTTAAAATGTAACTGAAGCGATCATTATACGAATAAAATTACACCTCGACAATAGCAAAAATTTAAGAATAGTTCAAAATGTAATAATTTATTTTATTTATTTAACTCTAGTTAACAGTTACCCATTAACAAATTAGAGCACCAGAAACGTATTAAATTACAAGACAAATATTAAACAGATACTAATAAAGTGGTTAAACACCTTACAAATTCAGGATTAAGTATATTGATTTAATTTGTCTGGGAGAAGAATTAAATATGTCAAGTAAGTGCGTATTTAAGTTGTAATTTTCACACATGACAAAGATAGGTGAGCTTTTAATAAATTTGTGCGTGGTGTTGGAAGGTAAAAAGTTAATTTTTTCTTGAAACTATTCTTGGAACCAAAAGTTTAGTTTTCTAGTAGAAACTGACAATCAATATGATTACATAGGATTTTATTTTAAAGAATAATGGAAAGTATTCTCTCCTCACCATAAGACTGTTGAAAGAATGTCTCTGCAGTAAACTAGCATGAGAAATGCCTATGTTTGGGTATACTTTATCCATTTTGAAACTCAGTAGTTTTAAAAATTGTCTTTGTACAGATTCTATGCAATCTATTTGTATATTGTACCGGGGATACCATATTATGGATGCGTACTCCAGCTTTGGACGAACTAATGCATTGAATAACTACTTCAAAGAAGACATGTTAGAGCATCTTGCAATAAACCCATAAGTTCGGCTAGCTTGAGATACAATATTATTAATGTGAGGTATTAAAGACAGTTTAGGGTCAAAGATTACCCCCAAGTCTGTAACCATTTTGGGTCTGCCTAAGACAGTAGAGTCAATTATATAGTCATGCCGAAAAAGGTCTGGTTTTAAGGAAAAAGACATAACAGTACAGTTAGTAGAATTTAAGTGTAGCATATTGTTACGACACCAGTTCACAATGCGATTTAAACTATTTTGTAGAAAATAACAATCACCAATACTTGTAACTGTTTGAAACAACTTCATATCATCTGCATATAACAGTGCATCAACATCAATCCCATCTAAAATGTAATTTATAAATATGTTGAACAGCAAGAGACCTAAGTTGGATCCTTGAGGCACACCGGACGTAGTAATCTTGCGATTTATAACCATTACAAACAACATATTACGTTCTATTTGATAAATACGACAAAAATAACTTTAATAATGCCTGGGATAAACCAAATTTGGAGAATTTGTTTAGTAAGATACTATGATCGAGTTTGTCAAAGACTTTCGAGAAATCCGTATAAATAACATCGGTCTGAATATTATTGTCAAGATTTTCCGCAATAGTTTGGGCATCATCACAAATGCATTTATCACAGAATTATTCTTAATAAACATAACTAAAACAGTTGATTACAACCAAATGTAAAACAAGTATATAAATAGTTGAAGTCAATATAATAATAAGTCCAAATACCCTGGATAACTGAATTTCGTATAAATTAAAATTAGTTATTGTTATTAAAAGTAACGGCAAAAAAATCAGAGGTTTGATATAATAGTCTGTCAATCAGAAATATTTTTATAGTTTTTCTAAATTTAGTTTGGGGATACATTGATTTGTAAGAAGCTGGTAGGTGATTGTATAATTTTATACCACTATACAGGATAGAATTTTTAGTTCATTCTAATTTCGGAGTTTCTAAGCTAAGATTGTAAGAAGAGGAGTTTCTAGTATTTTGTGAATGAACCTGCCTTTGCGGAAAATTGTGCAGATGGTTATGAATGAAACTAACGGTTTCTAAAATGAATAATGCCGGAAGAGTTAAAATTTTGAATTTTTTAAAGTATTCTTGACAATGGTCTCTTTTTTCAGTCCGAAAATGTGTCTGCTCTTTTTTGCAATTTAAATATTATGTTAAATCTCTCCTTACAACAGGCACCCCAAAACGGTAATGCATATCGCAAAAGAGATTCGAAAAGAGCAAAATATGTTGTCCTAGCGGTGGTTATATTTAGTTCACTGGAGATTGTTTTTAATGCATAACATGTAGAAGAAAACTTATTTACTAATGAATCAATTTGAGGCGACCATTTCAGAGAATTATCTAAAGTAAGACCTAAAAACTTAATCAATTTAGCAACTTGAATTATATTATTGTCGTCTAACACTACGGATCTAATTTTCCTTTGAAACACATGGCCTTGGTTTTGACTGCATTTAAACTTAAGCTGTTTGAGTCACACCACATTTTCAGTGCTAGAAGGTCTTCTTTTATTGAATTTTGCAGCGAATTTGATTGTGAGACTCTCCACGTGATGCTGGTGTCATCTGCGAATAATGTTATTTTGCCGTTAATATTCAAAGTTGTTAAATTCTTTATAAATAATAAAAATAGGATTGGTCCAAGAACCGATCCTTGTGGAACTCCGTGCATAACATTATTTGCATTTGAGTTTTTACTTTTGATTTTGACGTACCTATTGTTTTCTATTGCTTAGGTAAGATGCAAACCACTTGAGTGGAGTCCCTCTTATTCCATTTTTGTGATTAAAATATCATGTCTTACACAATCAAATGCCTGAGCAAAGTCACAGAACACAGCCGCCGTAGAGTATCCCTCGTTTACACCCTTAAGAATTTCTCCCAATACAGAAAACATTCCATCCGTAGTATTACGATTCGTCAAAAAACCAAATTGATAGTTACTGGTACTATGAAATTGCACGAGAACGGACAGTAATCTGTTCTTAACTAACTTTTCTATTATTTTTGAAATTACCGATAACAGTGCTATAGGTCTATAATTACATACATTATCTTTACATCCGCCCTTGTACAACGGAATGATGACGGCTGTTTTTATGTAATCCTCATCTTGAAGAGGTTCTAAGAATTTCCAATCAATATCCGAAATCATCTGGTACAAAAGTGGAAAATTGACTTTACGAAAGTTATAATTTAGAAAATTTTAATGCAAATTATTCTTCAAGGAAGAAGTATTATTATCGACTTTTATAGAAATAAGCAAAGAAGGATGATGCGTATCCTCCGAGATAAGATAATTGTCAGCCCTTTCAACTACACAATTATTGTTATGCAGGACAAGGTCAAAATATTGTGGTTACTTTTATAAACAAAGTTGTACTGATTTAGAAGGAAACTGTTACAGACATTGTTCAGAATATTAACACGTCGATTACCTTGGTCACTTCTTAAATAGGTGGCATATTGAGTGATGTTAGAATATTATTAGAAAGCTATCAAGAGTTTGTAATGAATCAAATATGGATTCAAAATGGTCAGTAGTTGTTGCTGGTGGTATATATATACATTGACGAGAAGTAGGGATTCTTTTTTTAAGTTTATTTGTAGGGCAACAATCTCTACGTTTGCGCCAATAGAATGTGAATTTCCACAGAAGATATTTCTTTTAGTAGGAAAACAAGAAACTTATAAAAATTGTAGCACTGAATAGATATGAACTAGCAACCACGTCACCTAAAACCACCGATATAAGGTTTTTCCTGTTTTAGATAGAGAAGTCATTAAACCGTCCGCACTTCAAGCAATGCGTGAGGTGCCAAAATGAAATATTTGCATTGTATGTGCATAATCATTTACAAACAATTTTTTTAATCTAATCGAAAAATACACAAAACCACATCTTTAGATGTGGTAGAATGTGCGATATCATAATGACTCAGAATATTTAATTCGCAAAAAAATCACTTACCCTGATACCGTGAATATTTCTGATCGCAAATGCAATTTCTCGACGCAATTCTTTTTCATCAAATTCCATTTTAACAATTTCGAATGGAAATCGTTCGTGAAACAATCTATTTATTTTAGCACCTCCAGATAATTCCATTGTATTAATCTGAGCTGAACCAGAACCTTCAATTGTTCGTTCAAAGTCAGATTGTAGCTGCTGTATCATCCTAGAAGCAAACGGATCGGTAACAAGCGTAAGTATACAATAGTCAACTTACTGAAGCATAGCTTTAGTTTTAATCGACGGATCGTCGGGTCTAAAATGCCTAAATTGATCCCATCTTTTTCAAGTGTAAGTAACTGTTTTTGTAATTTATCTCTTAAACCGGGTAAAGTATCTCTAATGTGATTTGTAAGTTGTTGATTAAGAATTCTCTGTAAGTATGGGGTACCTAATCGATCTGCAAGGTGGCGATAAGATGGGTGGCTGCAACAAGATTCTTTCTATAGTTATTCCTTTATAAATATATGACAGAAGTACCTTATAAAAAATTGTCTTTCGGCGGATAAAGCAGCTTTAATATCTTTTCTACCATCAATGTCTTTTTGTGAACGATTAACGACACCAATATATCCTCTACGTAAAGGTAACAATTTATTTTCTAAAATATCACGCGCATCTGTGCCTTCATCCATTAAATCTAACTTCGTTATTACACCAATAGTACGAATCCCTATTTGCAAACAAACAAAATATACAAAAATCATGTAAACGAATTTAATCACCTTGTGGATCCACTTCTTTGGCCAACTTCAAAGCATCCGAATTAGCAAGATCTGTATTGGCAGGTGTGACGGCAAGAATTAAGCAAGAATCCCTTTTGATAAACTGCATAATCATGGCTTTAATTTGATGTTCGATATCAGCAGGCTGATCTCCAATAGGCACTTTAGTAAGTCCAGGAAGATCGATGAGCGTTAAATTCAAGACTGAAAATATATTGCTTTAACGTATAGTGCATGGAAAATGTTTTATTTTACCATTAGGAGAGTAAACTCTCAAATTAATAGGAATGTTGGAAATTCCTTTGTTGGATCCAGTAACACGGTCAGTTTCAGCCTCAATTTCTCGGCGTACTTCATCGAAGTCGACAAACTTCTTTCCTTTGGCGTGTAGAAATTCAGCATGCTCTATTTAGATATAAAATAAAATATTAGTGTTTATTAAATGCGGTTTAACTGCTTCATACTAATATAAGTAAATGAAAACTTTTATTGCCATATAAGATTAATAAATTATTTATTTATATTTCTTTATTGTCAATAAGTACTCCTGGTATGTGAATCGATATTTCGTTTTGATATGAACGTTTCTGTATACCACACTTTTCACCACACATTGAAAATTTATAAAAGTACATTTTCGGCAATTGTTTGAATGATGCTTAGGCAGACCAAAAGAATATCTACAATTTTCGACTAGTAGAAAAAAAAACAAATGTTTGGCTGATTAACAGTTCCTTAACCGCGAATTAGTCGGAAAATACTATTCTAAAGACAACGACAATTATGTATGTTAAGTGCCCTTTTGGCTAGAAAAATTATCTCCGACACCTATTCATATCACAACATTTCTTGAACAAAAAATTATAATCTAATAACTAATGATTCTCCGTATTTCCGATCTATGTTTTCCAGCAAGGATTCTGATCCGTATACATAGTACTGTGGGAGAAAAAGTCTATGTAGATTGACGACTCTATTAGGTCGACAAACTATACCCAAATTTGAATTAGATTAGATTAAAATAAATATCCTGTTATATACGGACAACCGACCTCCAGACAGTATTTTATTTTGCTTATTATACCATACTAATTATGTAGTCAGAAAAAGTTAAAAAAAAAGAGTTTTAGTAAGATTGTCAATTTTGTTTCTTATTTACGAGTTTTGCCGAAACAGTATCGGTATCGTTGATGATGACAGCTTAGCTGTTGAAACACGTGTCGAGTAAAGTTTTTGGTGTTTTTCTGTTGGTTAAATAGACGTTGCAGTTGGTGTTCCTTCCTTTGAGTTAAACTATAGTTCTAAATTCGACAGATAATTTATTAAACTTGCTTTTTATTTCTACATTTTCAAGAGTTTTTACCGAAACCTTTAAAATGGGTACCGAAATTATAAACAAAAAAAAAGATTATTAACTAATTATTGAGATTATGGAAAAACCATAATGTGTACAAATTAGTTTGTAATTCAACGTTTTTGTTGTGCCGTTAAAATATGATTTTGACTCAGTAAGGGTGCTAGTTTCAGCTCAAGATAGCACCCCCACTTTAAACATCGGTATTACAGCCAATTTATGTACAAGTTCTAACTTTTTGGGTACAAAGTAGTAGAAAATTGTTATCGTTTTTTCAATTTGCACAAAATGGGGTGCCAACTGTACCGACGTCAGCTTCTGTGTAAGTATTTCCTTTGAAGTTTAAAACTTTTACGTTTGACTTCTAAAAGCTTTGTTCTCTTCTTTTATTTTACCTCTAATATAGTGAAATCGTTTATAGATTTTTCGCTTGTTATGATTATTAGAGCGTGAAAAATCCCAACTACTAATAAAGACAGTTTTAAGGTTAAATTCAACGTGTTCATGTGATGATTGAGAAAGTAATCGTAATATCAAATGATGTATAAGATATAGGTTATCTTTTAGATAAAAAACGAAGGCCTTTGATGTTGAGGAAATCCAGGTGTTGCAGAAATTACGTAAAGTAACCAACTAAATAAACTTTTCCAACTTATCGGAATACTTCACCGGCAACATACACAAAAACATGTATGTACAGGGTGGTCAAAAATAGCCCGTTTTGATAGGAAAAACTTATTTCCTGGCTAGATAGGGCCAAATCAACTGACACATTATGTGCTCGATTTTTGAGAAATAGCTAACGGCAAAAATTTCATGACGTTATCCTCACTACCAACCAACCGAGGGCAGTTTTAAGTTTTTCGCCAAGTTGAAAATAGACAATAGAAAATAGAGAAATATTAAAATCCAGAAACACATTCTTTAGACACTTTTTTAGAAGCAATCTAGTAGCACAGTCAATTTTATTCTCTAGTCACACCCATTTCATAAGAAATAGATAAAATTTTATTTTCTGAAATGGAAGTCATAGTTGGTTATGATTTAAAAAAATCTCTTGTTTAGCCCTTTTCAACAATTCAAAGTTTTGGATATTTATTTCTAAAAATGACTATTGAATGTTTTCCCTTTATATCGAAGCAGGCGTTGGAACAGTCGCATTTTTATTTGACATTATCAGGCTATTGTGCTGTCATGTGTAGTTATTAAAGTTTAGTGTTATTTACAGTGACATATGACGCTTTCAAACGCCAAGAGCAAAACATTATAATATAAACAAAGAAAATGAAATACAACGGTTAAACGTAATCCCTCCTGTCGAACATTATCTCGTGTGTCAGATGCTACAAAAACGATTATGTTTAAGCCCTTCATTACAAGAAGGATTCATCTAGTCGCGAAGTTGACGCACCTTGAAGATTAAAATTCTGTCAGTGGTTTGTTGAAAAATGCAGAGAAGATAAGTTTTCCATTAAATGTTATTTATCTGACCAAGCCAGAGTGGATTATTGAATATTTAACAGGTATAAATAAATAAAAACCGCCAGGGTATGTGTGTATTTAATTATATGGGTAGGAATATGCTGAGGAAGATTTTGAGGCCTCATTTTTATTATGGTATTTTAACTGCAAATAATTATGTAAACATTTTACCCCGTTTCTATAAGATTTACCCTAGAGGTTAGTCACAGAAGAAAGTACCAAATGCGGGGAAATATAAGGTAATTCAAGGAAAATACGAGGAGATCCAAGAAAATCTTAGGAAATTTTGGAGATATTTGCAATTTTCTACTATTGGGGCGTAGTGTTATCGAATTGGCCACGATTAGCATTATTTGAGAAAGATAAAACTGTATGAATTTGACATAACCCAATAAATTTTCAAATCATTGTTGTAGGTTGTGATTCCAATCATGCCGACACAGTTAACATAACAGATCTGGTACGCTCCAATAGTAGAAAATTGCAAATATCTCCAAAAGTCGTAGGGTAATGGTAACAATGCTTATATGATTCAAAAGGAATTTCAACCTGCACACTACATAGTAAAAAAAATACAGGGTGTTCCATTAAACTTAAAAAAATATTGCACTTTGAAAACGTCCAAATATAACAGCAATAATGAAACACTTAGTATTACATTTTTTAATCTATGGACACATCTTCGTTTGGTATAGTCCATTCTATTTATACAAACCAAAAATTAACCCCATATGGAGTACCCGAAAAAGGTTACAGATATTTCCGTGAACTTTGCATGTGTAAACATTTCACTAAAAAAATTAATATCTCGAAATCTATGATTCCTAGCTACAAGGAATGTTATACAAAGTGGCCCTAAAATTTCACATAGAATCCGAAAATGCAATACATAATATATATATAGGGTGTTCCATTTAAAATAACGAAGTTGATGTCGGAAAGGTCAGAAGACTGAAAATATTTTAATTGAGTTTGTAATTTTTTAGTTTAGTTTAGTCATTCTCCATATTTTCAAATTTTTCTATGTATACTTTTCCGTATACGGCCAATGGCAGTTCCCAGTGAGACATGTTTTTTTAATAGTATATTTACTTAATCCAATGGAGGTCCAAGGTTATAAGGAGATCTGTGGGAGATACTGAGAGAAACGAGGAGATCCGAGAAAATCCAAGGAAAATACCGGCCTAATAAGGAGGAGATACAATGAACTGAATATCTTTTATTTGAGGTTCGTAATATTATCTTTTGATAAATAAACTTTATTTGACTTTTAAATAAATGTATGGTATTCAATTATAAAAATTAATAAACAATTGAGTAAACAACTCAGTACAGTTCATTGTTACAAAGCCCCCTTCAATGTAAAGATGAAACATTCAATAATTCCGTCATTTTTAGAAATAAATACCCACAACTTTATATTTTTGAATGCGCTAAACAAGAACTTTTATTAAAATCATAGCTAACTATGACTTCTATTTAGACACGGCGGAAAATAAAAACGCGTTGGCAGTGGAGATAACGTCATCTCATTATTGCCATTAATCTCCAAAATCGAACTCATGACATTTAGACAGGAATTACGTTTTTCCTGTCAAAATGGACCAATTGTGACCACCCTGTACGTGCTTACATCTATTAAATCTATGTATTCCACATGTATCACAAAAGACATTGAGAGATAAATGGTTTTAGTTGTCATGATAGAAACTGACAAGTATATTACGTTCCAACAACGATTCTCACGACTCAGTTAACAACCTTTTGAGATACTACACAACGCAAAATAAAATTTAAAATACAACAATACGTGGCAGTAAAAAAATAGCGGGTTCTGAAGAACATAATAATGTTTATTACTTTAAATTTGCCAAAAACGTATAAGCTAATTTGACAATTGAATTAATTACGCAAAAACATTATATAAGTAATTTAAGTAAAACCTTGAAAGTTTTTACCTCAAAATGCATTTAATTACACATTATTAAAATACTTAGTGTTTGTATTTCCAACTTTTTACGCACATCAAATTCGTGTTGTTTAATTCAGTTTTGTTCTTTTTTCTTTTAAAGAAATAAATTGATTAATACGAGGATTAATACTTTTATAGCGTAATACACTTTCTTACGCTTATATAAAAGTTATTTTCATCCTCAACTAAGCATAAATGAAAAATTAGAAATTTCGTGATATATGAAATGGCAGTTTTTTTTATTTCTCCAGTTCTCCTGTTTTGGATGCATCCAAATTCATTACGAGATATTGATTATATAAATTATTAATATTCATATTATTGTCCTACTTATAACACAGCGTTCAGGTCCGATATACTAATACTTATTAAATGATGATTGATATCTACAATGTTTACTTATATGTTACATTTCCTTGGGATAAACACTAAATAATAAATTAAAGTTAATAATTAAAAAATGAAAGTGTAAACAAAGAATGGGTGGCATTTAAAAATGACTAGTTTTAGTAATGAACATACCAGTGACGGAATGTATCAACTGTAAGATAAGCGGTCTGCGGTAACAATGCCAGAACCTCTAGGAAGGAAGTCCCTGTAAGAAAAATAATGTCAGTAACCCCTTTATCACAAAATATAAAAATCAATATCATTCACATGACATAATGGTTATTTAATATTATAGGTAACTACTAATGTAATAAAAGAGGTCAAAGTAGTTAAACCCTTTCAATTTTGTGAATCATATCATTAAATTCAAAGAAATGTTTTAAAAGTGACAAACACAATGACATTACTCGACATGGATAATCAAAATCAATAACCGTTATTGAACTTGTTACACTTAATTAATTTTGTTGTGCATTCGTTAGAGAATAATTTGGGTAAAGAAAATGTTGATGTTATTACCTCCCCACGAAGTTTCCAATACGGAACTCTTCCTGCTGATTGTCCGCCCACAACAGCTATTTGTGGTAAATCCAATGTCATGTGCACCCCTAATTGTGTAAAAGCATCTTGCAGCTTATTCACAATTGGAATAAGCTGCTCCATTCCCATATTCCCTGCCATTTTAGGCCAGAATTTTATAAACTTTTAATTAAAAACCCCAATACTAAGTTGTCTACTACAACCACTTCACGAATGTAAACCCACGAACATGGCTGAACAATAGCTGTCAAATGCGCATGAGTCACCTAAATCTATTCAATAATTAAAGACGATTACTTAATCACTTTACTAATTTTTATTAAATTTACAACAAGCAATCAAACACTTTCACAATATAGGCGCATCAACGTATCGGGACTGAAAATAAAATTATTAATGGTAACAAATATTTGAATTAGATATCGTCAATATACCAGCGCATGCGCAACATAAAGTTCTAGTAATTGTAGTATATTGGGTTGCATAATAACATACAATTTCTTAGTAATTGAAAAAATATATAGATCGAGTCAAATTATTTGAATTTAATATTGCGCTAAGCGCAAAACAAATGTAACGTGTAAGCAAAAAAATATACAAAAATGTTATAAAATAATCTCTATAATTTCTATAAGACGTGTAGATAACTTATCTTAGAAAATTGAGATTAAAATTGAAGTGCGAGAATGATTGCAAAATTATATGATTTTTACAACCACAAAATCCTAATACAACGTTTTCGTAGGTGACAAAAATAAAGCCCATATGGCCTAAGGAGTTTTAAATTTTTTCAGAAACCATAAACAACTTCTAGTTCATTTCTTATTCTTTGAATCTACATACTACATACAAACTTGATGTTTTAGACTAGCGTTTTACTGATTTCATTATAAGAACAAGACTTTGAATATGAATTACCTATGTATAGATACAGCAATAAAATTAAATGTTAGAAATATCATTTATGTTTTTCATTGTATCAAACATTCTAATCGTGTTTGAAATCTGCGTTCAGTTATTGTTAAAATTTTGTTTAGAATATATACATTATTTTAATAAATAGTATTTTAAAAAGGCTTAGAATAACTAGTTTGCAAACAGTGTTTTACTTTAGGTAGGTAGGAAATATTTTTACAATTGTACTTCAATTGTGTCGCCAGTCGTGCTACATTTGCAGGTCTTATACGACGCGGAGAGCGTAATAAAAAAGAAATGCGCGTTCAAAACTTTAAAGAAGAAGAAATACATAATATGTAGGTACTATTTTAGCATACAGTTTTTAATAATTTTCGATACTGAAGTGCGTCATCACACAAAAGTAGTACCAAAGACATAGTCTTTGGTAGTACCATTGCACAAGTAGTACATCAATACTAGTCTAAAAAAATCGAATTGTGAAATCAATCTATAAGATTTTTTACTGCATTTTATAGCAATGAATTAAATTTGCGCAAAAATATTTTTATACACAGAATACAACGTGGATAAGATAAGTAGCGGCAACGTATTTAATTAAAAAAGAAAAAAGATGTGTATTATTGTGTAGCCCACAAATGGTCTTGCAAAAGATCGGAAAGTTTTGAAACCAGGCACATACTTAGATATTGAGGTCTTCATTGACCACCTGATTTTGAGTATTTTCGCATGAAATTAGAAAATTAGTCATATTTTCCTTACCGTACGTTTTATTGAAAAAATACTTCTATTCAAAATTATTTCTTACAAAATTATGTACAAAATCTACTATTTTTTGTATGATCAATATTTAGAGAGATATAACTTTTCAAAATTGGAAAAAAAAGTTTTGCCTTAAGCCTTAAAATGTAAAGCAATCATGTTTCACCAACTATTGGCAACGGTTGCCCTGCTTTAAGAAGACAATGTTTTAAAACCTAGAGAGAAGCTATAGTTAAAAATGTTGGTTGTGATATTTCTCCCATTTCACACAACCCACTACGAGGTAGAGAAATCAACGCGGTTTTTTAATGTGATATTCCCAATATATCTTCTATGTATTCTATGTATTCTCAGCAACACTATTTATTTATGTTCTGAAACACGTCAAGTTCGTCGCCATGTTCATCACCAGACATATTTCCGCTACATTACTGCATGCATTTTCATTGCAAACATCACACATTCTAGAGCATTTCAAACCCTGTTTGCGCCAGGTGCACGTGGCACCACAACGTTTTTGATATTTGCTTTTTTGAGAAGATTAGCTGGAGCAAGTTCTTCCTGTCTAGTTGTGGCAATTAGTCCATCGGTTGATATTTTCCACCCTCATTCTAATGGATTTTTCTGCACCCCAAACCACTGTTGAACTTGTTGGTACGTCCAATATAAATGCTGTTGGATGGCCTCGGTTGTTGAAATTGGTTTTGAAATGTATCAGGTATAATTTAATAAAAAATGTTCAGCAGCCTCCGCAATGCAGGTAGGGTTCACCAAATTTCACTTTTCCGTGATTTTATATACAAGGTGCGGCATTAGTCTGAGGAAGCCCGATATATCCGTTATTATAAGAAATATCAAATAAATGTATTTAGATAAATTTTAGATATAGTTAAAGTACATGTTTTAAAATTGTTTACAATTATACAGTGTCTTTCATTACTTGTGGGTCGCGTAAAGTTATGTTTTTTTTAAATAGAACCTATATATTATTATGAATTTGAATTGCGTGTACTTTACTCATCACGCCAATATAAGGGTTTAATATGTTATACAGAGATTTAAGAAATAATGCCATTTATAACCTAAAAACCCCCGGTATCTTTAACAATTTTTTAATCTCGTATAGTTTCTTTGCAAAGCAATAAGTTTTTGATAAACCTTAATTTTGAATACAGTGTGGTTCATATCTCCGTGAAATCATTTTCTAATTTTTTTTAAATAGAATACCCTGTAATTTATATCATTATAGAAAAGTTTATTAATGGCACTTTTAATTTTATACAGCATTTCTTATTGATAAATTTAATAATTACCGAGATATTTCGTATTCATTAAAATACAAAATATTCGAGTTAGGTTTGACTTTGACATTTAGGTTATAAAGATACTTAATATTAATTTTTGAACAAACAAAATGTAATAAAATTATGAACTTTTAACAAAAAAAATAAACACAGAATCACAAAAAATGTTGAAAATGACCCCATTGTACATCAATGCACATTTTCAAACGATCTTCAAAAGATCCACTAACATTTCTTAATACATTTGTGTCTATTCTTTTAAATTCATTTGTAATTCTCTGCATCATATTTTCTTTAGTGTTAGTAGGTGTTTTATAAACTCGTATCTTTAATATAGCCTCATATAAAAAATTCTTTTCGTTAAGTCAGGAGACCTAGAGGATGCCATCTAAATCGGTCCACCCTTTTCAATTCATTTTTCCACGAGAGTAATTTAATATTTAAATTTTCATTCAGTAAAACATTATATGGTACACTGGAGAGCCGTCATGTAAAATCCACATTTTTGCACGAATATTCATAGGTATTTCTTCTAATAATTCTGGTAATACATTTTCCAAAAACTGTAAATAAATATCTACATTGTTACATGATCTTCGAAAAAGTGTGGTCCTATAACATAATTTTCAAAAAGGTCACTCCAAGCATTTAACGACCATCTTGTTGGATTGTGGATAAAAACTTGATAGGTGTTAGAAGTTGAATAGTAGTGGAAATTATGTCTGTGAACACTGCCATTTTTGTGAAACATTGTCTCGTCTCCAAATAAAACATAATTAAAGAAAGATGAATCCGATTTTCGTAATCTGTATTGCCAGTACGTTGAAATTTTTGTAGTAAACTTCTAAAAGCTTCTGCTCTTGTCAAATGTCAAATGTTTGGAAATAGTCAAAATTATAGGTACCCAACTCGCATATTTTATATTAGAATGAATGTCATTTACAGAAAATCCAAAAGTAAATTTAAGACACGAAATATCTCGGTAATTATTAAATTTAACTATAAGAAATAGTGTATAAAATTAAAAGTACACTTAATGAACTTTCTATAGTGATATAAAATACAGGTAGTTCTATTAAAAAACTAAGAAAATTATGTCACTGAGTAATGTGTTCCACTGTATTCAAAACTGGGATTTACCGAAAACCTAATACTTTGAGAAAAACTAGACAATATTAGAAAATTCTTAGAAGTAGAAAATATTTTTTCTTTTGTTTAAATTAAGAGATACCGGGTGTTGAATATAACACGTTTTTAGGTTACAAATGGCAATATCTCTTAAAGTGCTCTGTATAACACTTTAAACCCTTATATTGGCGTGATGGGTAAAATAAGCAAAATTCAAATTCATAATAATATACAGGGTGTTTCATTTAAAAAGTAAATAATTTTAAAACATGTTGCTTAACTATACCAAAAATGTATCTAAATACATTTTTTTGATATTTTTTATAATAATGGATATAGCGAGCTTTCTCACAATGCTGCACCCTGTATGTTGTGGTATCGCAACAATTAAATACTTGAAGAAACAGACTGTTGTCTACTACAGCTTTATCGTATTAGCTGCGTCAAGTGTATATTTTCTTGGAAACTTTTTCCTTTCCTGGTTTTCGGGATATAAATGTTGCCATAATGGTGTCCGAGAACTGTTAGAAGAACAAGTAAACCTATATCTTCTCCTACAATATAAACAGATCAAAGAAATGGAACTCTAAACTGCAGATAGACGCATCTGTAACAAACAAAGAAAACGCCAAACAACTATACTCGAATACGTATTTCGATAGCCAAGCTATCATCATTAGCGCACTGACACAAAAATAAAAGAATTTAGAAGTAGATAATTTGATTAAATTAGCAAAATTATGTATGAGTCAAACCTACTTATAAATTAATAATAATATTTATCAACAAAATCATGATACAACAAATGGCAACAGCTTATCTCCGTTTATGGCGGCTAACTTGTTCATAGCTAAATTTGAAATTGATTTAAATGTTTTTCTTAGAATTTCGTTTAGATATGTAGATGTTTTTGCAGCCATCGATACTAAAGTTTACAGCCCTCAGCAATTTGTAGAAAGTTTAAATTAAAATTTGAGACGATTAAGTTTACCTATGAAACAGAAGCAGACCAAGTTACCTTTCCTTGACACTTTCGTAACAAAAAGTGGCAATAAACTACTAGATACAGATATTTATCGTAAGAACACTAACACTATGAGGTTTATAACAAATGATTGCAACCTTGCATTTTTTAATGTTTTGATTCACAGATTATTAAATTTTCAATTGTCAAAACAAAATTTTGATAAAGAACTGCGAAATATTAAGCATATTGCATCAAACAATGGTTTTCAGGAATCAATTGTCACAAACATTATTAGAAAACGTAAAACATTAGGTTAAACATTAGGAACATTACAACGTTTGAAACTAGTAATAGCAAAATAGATAAGAAATATGTCAAATTATCCCACATACACAGATGGTCGTTAAAACATATTTTCAAAGTTTGATTAAAAAACAATAATTCCTAGATTCTAGTAGTAACAATTTGCAAAATCTTTCTTCTATTTTGGGTCGCTTACAGAGATATAAAAGCACCTAAATGAGTTCTTTTATAGAAAATTGAGTTCTTTTACAAAAATAGAACAATTTTTACTCCGAACGGTGGTAACACTGATTTGATATTAAACGTCAAAGCTGTCGTTACGTTCGGAGTGCGTTAATTTAAATCGTAATTAATGTCCAGTAGATTTATTTATCTTATTATTTTTATATCTACCCACTTTTTGTTAAACGAACGATAAATATACTAATTAAACATAAACTAGCATTTAAAGCAAAGTTTAATTAAAAAATATACCACTCTAGCAATTAAAAAACTCGCAACATTTTATTTTAAAATCAATCTGAAAAACTCAAAATAGAACAAATAGTATAAAGAATTCGTTTTAGAAGGCATTTTAGCGACTCGTACTTTCGAAACTGTACTCGTCTTCTGAAACTAGTTTTTTAATATATGTACTATTAGGCAATCCGAAAGACCCAACAGAAATGTGTGATAAATCGGGAATCTATAAAATAAATTGTGAAGACTGTAACCAAGTATATATAGGGTAAACCAAGAGACCTATTAAAACTCGTATTAAACAGCACTTAGCTATGTTAAATTTCATCGCTCACACAGGTCCAGAGTTGCCATGCACATGTTTGCAAATAACCATGGAGTAGGAGACATTAAATTAATTAGAAAGTAGATAATGAAAACGAACTTGATTCTTATGAAAGTTTAAAATTTTTCAAAACAAATGTTTGCTTATGAATTATGATGATCACGGACCACTAGGTTTTAGAATCACGGTGCGTTACACGCAGATTGTATATATAAGCTTCATTTTTCTTTTATTTTTTAGTGTCAGTTCGCTGATGATGATAGAGTAGCTATCGAAAAACGTGTTAAAGTATAGATTTTATGCAGTTTATTTTATGTTTTCTTTTTTTGTTACAATATAAACAGAGATATACAAAAAGAATATTTCCAAGGATGTAGTGACAATAAATGGGGTCTCTGCATCTTTCATTAGTTGAAAATAAGCTCTTCCTTGAGTTTTGTCTTAAGAATGGCAATTAAACAATCTTTATTTGAGTCGTTTATTTAAAAAACGCTCCTCAGATGAAGGCACTTTTATGTTTTCATCAATAAAAACTATTTCAAGGGACTTGTAGAGTAACAATCGTTGCTGGAGGCAAAGACAAAGGGGGTGATGTATATTAGATGTTAATGTATCACTGATAACGTATTTGGGTTAATATTCATTATTTCAAAAATAAACGAACTTATACATCAATTGAAGCGCTGTAAGACAAATCTTCATTTTTTCCGAATTTGAGAAGCTATATCTCGGTAAATATTCATCGGACAAAAAAATAGTTTGGAGCTAAATTGTAGAGAATTTTATAACGAATAATTGTGAATAAAAATATTTTTGACGTCGTGAGCGGTGCGACAACTAATTAATTTAAAGAAAAAAACTCATACACTGGGATACCTACATTTTTCACATTATTATACGACAACGGCCATACCACGTTGAAAGAACGGTTATCGTGATCACCAAAGTTAGTAACGTCTGGTGCGGTCAGTACCTAATATACTTGGATGGGTGACTGCTTCCATTAATATGCATATGAGAAAAGGCTTTACACGGAATTACGAACTTCATATATTACAGATTAGTAAGTTTTTATCCCTTCTGCGTATGCGTAATATTGAATATTTTATTAATTATTCTATAAATAATCTTCTGGAAATATTCAAAGAATAATAAAAAGCGGACTAACATTTTCAGGGAACATATGAAATATTCCATAATTATATAATGTATGGGATAAAAATTGAATATTTGATGAGCATTTATTTTACTACCACACCAAAGGATTTTCTTTCAGTGCAAGTCTTTTTCTTTCATGTAATTCTGCAGCACCTGTTTTATCCAGATCACCATCATCTTCTTCAATATCTGTACTTAGAATAGATACCAACAATCCATCTCTTCCCCGTTATACTTCCTTTATAAAATACACAAAAGTAGAACCAGGAGCAGACGTTTCAATTGTCGCTCTGCAGAAGCAGAAACAAAGCTCCTTTTCACCACTAACCCTACACATTTCTGCGTTCCATTCTTAGAAAAAAATCCGATCACAAACTAATAAAACAGTTTTTTCTTTGATCAAAGAGTTTTTTTTTATTATAATTAACACGTGTATATCAATTTTTGCTTGTTTAAAAATTTGCCTTTAGTCGTCTGAATTATGTTGCTTTTTATTGTTCTACATATTTCTCCCGATTTTCCTATACTTACTTAACGTTTTTGGTAATACATTCGGGCCCGACTCCATCTTCATCTGAATAAAAATGGGTGAGAGTAGAAATGCATGATTGATACATATCTAAATAATCCTAATTTGACAAGAACTGGTAAAATTGTACTTAATTCATTAAATTATACCTACAGTAGACTCATATATTCAGAATTAATAATAATATGCTTATTAGTAATTAATAGTGTGGTTCTGAGCATTCACAATAAGAAAAAATACCACTTAAGTTGATAGTATCAAAGAATGGTCTTTGATAGTATGAAACAAGTTACGGTTTCAGTAATCCTGGCAATTGTCTCTTAAATCCGGTATGACAGCGCACATATTCCGACCGTTAAGACTCAGCTACCCTACTTCCGAGTACCGAAAATGCGATGAAGATTTTATTTTACTGGTGGTTTTTAGAACTCATTCCAAGACGGCCGTAAGATGGAATGTTTTTGCTATATCCCGTTGCTTTATACCAAAGCTACTTTAACAGAAAGTGATGGAAGATAACAAAAAAGAAGGGACCACTCGTTCCATTGAATAGAAAAACTTTCTATTCATTCTCCTGGCACGAGTACTAAAAATCAACACTAAATTGTCTGTATACGTCATTTGTAACTATGTATATAGTTTTGTTAAGTCAGTCGGTCGAAATTTAGATCCTCCTATATGGAAGAACGGAATTTCTTCCTTAATTAATTGCTACGTAAATTAATTTATTTTTAATATTGAAGTGTAATTGGATGTTCATGTAAAAGATTCCCGAACAAAAACACTCGTCTTCTTTGTGTTTTCTGCCGAAAACTATAAACTGTCAATCATTTTCAAATACTACAGTAAAAAGAAACATTAAATAATTTTATTCACCAAAAATAACACGAATTAGAAAATATTTTAACAATTTTTTATCACATAAATTATTTTAAATCAAATATTTATCTATTCAGTCAGGTAGTTCATATACTAATGATTAATTAAATTTAAGTTTCTCTTTGTTGGTGTTAATGTGTTTTGTTAAATGGTTTTTCTAGCGATTTCAAGTTTCCTTTGTTCAAGAAAATCAGACATTTGAATATAAGCTTTATCGGTCAACATTGGAACGTCATTTTTCGTCAAACCTTGCGTTGATATTGGAGGTAAAATGGATATTCTAATATTTCCTAAAAAATAAGAAACTGCTAAAATACCGTTTGAATTACATACATTGATTTACCTTCATCGAAACGGTGTTTTCCCAGAAAACTGTACGGATCGACTACAACCGGCTGTACAGGGCATTGTGAAGCAACCGCTAAATGGAAAGCACCTTTTTTAAATGGTAACATCTTTTCCTTCATGTTTCTAGTGCCTTCCGGAAACATAAGTACACGAGCCTTCCTTTCCCTAATTGTTTCTCCTGTGCTATTAACAGTATTTTGGGCTCTTTCTGCATTTAATCTATCAATAAAGATGGTGCCCCATAACCACGACGCAAGCCCGAAAGGCCATAAATAAAATACTTCTCTTTTTGATATAACTGTACATCTATCCATTAAGGGCCATAACTTCGCCAATACTAAAAAAATATTAAGAATGGAATCGATACATGGGATATAGCAACGTAATTACTTATTAAATCTATAGCACTTTGGTGATTAATTACAACTACGCATCCGCTGTCTTCCACTATGTTTTCTAAACCTCTTACATCATATTTAAGTCCTAGTATCCAAGTCGACATACTTAGCGCCTTGGCAGGTATCCTGGAACAAAATAATAGCGGTATGAGTATGAGAATTAAAATCATATAACAGCGTAAATTTTACTATAATTATATTTCGATTACTTGACATAATTTTTTTCTTTCGTAAACATTTAAAGTGAAGTTAAGTATGATTCCTATTTATATAATATTGAACTTTTTCAGTTATGCAAACACCTCAGGTTGAAATTATTTATTTAATTTATTTTAATGCGATGTAACTCTAATATATTGATCATGTGATAAAACCTTGTACAATAGTAGATTGGTTCGTTGAAATTTTCAACATATATAATACACAACACCAATTCTTGATAAATTAATAATATGATACAGTGTGGAAAAAAGATTTACTTTAAAATTGTTTAACGTTATTCTTTGCCCCAAGTTTTTTTTATTGAAAATATCTTATCAGATGGAAAATTTAAAGTTTACGTTGATGATATAAGCACTCAATTTAGATTTTTAAATGATGGTTTTACACAGGGGTCAGTTCATGTACCTATTCTTTTTAATGTATATACAGGGTTGGCCATCAGTGCGAGCACGAGGATATCTCAGAAAAACTTTTTTAATAAAAAATGTGCAGATCAATGAGTTCCACGTTTTAAAATTATTTTTGTTTATACAGGGTGTTCCATAAAAGCGCGAAATACCACAGTTATGTTTTTTTTTTTAAATAGAACTACCTATTTTTATTGCAAATTTGGATTCCTTGGGAAATTCTAACGTGACTTTATGTATCATACATGATGCATAGGTATATTGGTAGATCCTGAACCAAAACTTGATTAGTGATGCAGTAGAGGGGATTCGCAGGCATTCTGAAACTTTTTGAGTTGTGATTGAGAGGTTATTGTATTATTGTTTGTGTTTGTGCTTTTTTTAATCGCTATATCAAGGAATCTGAGATATTTAAAAATCAGATTTTTAAGTGGGGCAATATTAGTTAGTGTTGAAACAATAAATAGTACAAATATGCCACATTCAAGAAATAAGCTGACGCTGTTTTCGAATTCATAATTTACAGTTGTTAGTTACTTAAATAGCTGTAACGTCTACTACAATAAAATTGCAATTTTCTTTACGTGTTTTTTGTAACATTCTTGAGAAGTATATTAGTTCTTGTTTATTTATTAATTCGTATGATACATTATACAAATATTGTATTGTGATTTATGGTGCCCCAGAAGATCAGTATAAACCTGTATAGTGTGGTGATGAAACCGTGTGCAATAATGGATTGGTTCGTCTTGGCAAAGCATTTACTTTAAGGTTTAGGAAAACCACTAAAACCTAAACATTCCAACCCTTACTCACCCTAGTATTCACATGTAATAATATTAATTAAGTGTGTAAACATTATAGAAGGTAAAACATAAAATATAACAGTACAGCCATTGCATGACGCCAGTCACGACAATGACGAAAAAATAGTAGGTTAAAGAAATAGCAAAACAAAATAATAAAAAATAGATAATCAAGACAAGAATACAAAAATTGCTGAACTTCAGATGTCCTTCAGATTCGTACGCCATAATATTGCTTCATCTGTTAAATTATGAATGTTTGAAACCCTCCTTTAAACTTCGTTAATTGACAATCCTCTACAATATGTGTAACGGTCTCCGGTTCGCTTCCACAGTCATAATTTGGATTAGAAATCACACCCCATTTGAACAACATAGAGTTCTTGTATATGTTTTTAATTCGTATTAAGAGTCCTATTCACCACGTGACAAATTTCGAAGCCGTTTGCTTTTCCCCTTACGTCTTCACGAAAATGTCTACAACATGTGGGTAATTGAACATGACAACGTCGCAAAGTCGAACACTGACTCAATGCTGATAAAAGTGCTCGCATTTTGTTTATTTTCACTTTTAATGTGATGTTATATTATGTTAACACATTCATTCAACTCAGTCCAGTAAGGTTTCTATAAAAAAAACATCGTGAGTTTTATCAAACATGTTATTATTGAAGTTTAAGAACGGAATATTTTTTTCTGGATTTCTTCAACTCAGAGACAAAGCAGTTATCCAAAAATGTGCTGCGCTTCTGACAAATAGTTTTTGTTTTGACTATAATTTATAACAGTTCAGAACTTTTTTTTTGTATTTAGTATGAAACCAGTTGTTTATGGCTAGAATGGTGGAGTTTTAGTAGTTATTTTTACAAATAACAATGTGGAATGAATGTGAATATTTGGTTGTTACTCAACAAATTAACAACAATTTAAAGAAAAACTACCTCCAGAGGGTGAATAATTTTTGCTGGAAGGTTTTTTTTTAATTGAAGTGCTTAAAAATAATGAAATGCAAAAACTTAAGTTTGTTGCAGCGAGACAGTAATTTAATGAATACATATATATTTTTACATACTTATATTTGGTCAGTTGCAAATTATTGTATGTATTTATTTTTTAATGGAAAATACAGTAAGTAAAAACCAAGATAAAAGACCTAAGGATGCGTTAGGGCTGTTTTTTCTGAAAGGTACATTTTAAATAAAATATATATTAGAGAGTCAAAACAACTAAATTTGTTAATTTTAAGTCTAATTAAATTAAATTAAATACACGTCATTTTTTAGGCTTTACAATTTTAATAATAATTAGAATCGTCTTGTGAAAACAAATTTTTTTTATTGTGTAATAAATGTGTAATTCGTAAATGCGTATTTCATCAACATGGTGTCGCTTTATAAGCCTCTTAATCCTTTCGTCACATTTTAGTAAATATGTAGATGACTAAAACCATTTGTTCCTTTATCAATCTGTTAACAATTATTGATTAGAATCAAGAGCGGATTTATATTGCAACTTTATAGATTAAGATAATCTACTTCAATTTTTGTGGACTTCGGTGCACCAGTTTATTAAATATTTAGTTTTAATACCTAGCTTTTTCGGTGAATAGTATAAATAATTACAAAATTTGCAATAAAACAGTTGCACCGATTAATATTATGATATATTATTGTTGTCTACCACTCGTATAGGAATTTTTAATTTATGCCCGATTGACAAATGGAGGATGGCTCGGAGCGCCCTCTGTATAAAAACACATTAACCACTGTATTAAAAAGGTTATTGTCTGGAAAACTGACGTTTTGAAAAAATTAAATAACTCAGTTATCCTGAAATTTAACAAACTGCGATTTTGCAGTTTTAAAATGCATTAACGTGCTAACTAAAGCCAGTTGTACACCTTTCCAAACTTGCTAAGTTTTGAGTAATCAATTATTTAAATTGAACTCCCTAAATTCATGGATAACTTGATTTTTTCAAATGACACCACGTAATTTTTTATGTGCCGTGTTAAACGTAGAAATCAGCACACGGAATGCATAATTAAAGCTGCAAAATCGCAGTTAGATAAATCACAGGATAACTGAGTTATTCAATTTTTTCGAAACGTCAATTTTTCCGGAAAAAGTGGAATAACGCAAAAAATCACACACATTAATAGTCTAAATGTCCAATTAGCAAATTCCATGTGTAAAAAACATTTTAAATTTGATGTCATGATAAAGACTACGCACTGTAGTAGCCGAAACGTTGACAAAAAATTTATTGTTTTTTTTTGCTATTTCCACAAAGAAGATACTAGAAATAGGAAATCTAAATGTCATTGTTTGAAAAACTTAATGTTATCTTTAATAATATAAAATTAAACCATAATTTTAACTCAGTTTATCTGGGAATAACTTTAGATACGATACCTACGTTTTTAATTTACAAAGAACATTTAGAAAAGTTCAAACAGAAAATGAAAACAAAAATAATGTAATTCAGAAATTAGCTGTAACAACTTAGGGAGAAGATGCAAAGACACTTCCAACAGCTGCATTGGTATTAGTTTCTTCTACAGCAGAATATTGTGCTAAATAGATATCATACAAAGAAATAGATGCACAATGGGTATATTTAGTGGAACGATCAGATCTGCTCCTCTGATTGGCTTCCTGTTCTTTGTAATATCACTCCATCGAACATTCGAAAAAAAGTCTCGTTAAAACGAGAATGAAATAAATGCCAACTTAAAGACTTAAATCTCGAAGTCCTGTATGGTTACAAGACTACATAAGTACGTTTTTTTCTGAAGTTGTGGCAAAAAAAATTATGGTCTGGAGTTGATGTTTTCCATAAACATCTTATTGATTAAACCGGATAAGAACAGGCCATTCAAAGTGCAACTCGGGATTGCGATTTCTAATCCAAATTGTGGAGGATTGATTGACCATTAAAAAATTTAAAGGAGGTTTTATAAAGATTCATAATGTAACGGATGAAGCGGTATTATGGCTTTCTAGTTGGAAGGACATCTGTTAAGCAATATTTGGTATTCTCTGCCCTGATGGTCTGTTTTTCCATTATTTTGTTTGCAATTTCTTTATCCTACTGTTTTTCGTCATTGTCGTGACTGGCGCTTGGACCGGTCCATTATATGTCGTCATGCAATGGTTGTGCTGTTATATTTTATGTTCTATTTTACCTTCTATAACATTTAATTCAAATCAATCATTGATAACGTAATAAAATTTAGATACGAATTTCCAGAACTAATTTAATTTCAATTAAGAAAAAATTATTTTCATTTTTGTAGACAAAGCCTTCTTATTTAATTAAATTAAGTAGGTAGTGAATAGAATTTGTTTGTTAGTGGTAAGCGTTAAAATAAAATTATCTGCAGTCTAAATAAAAGAACTGTTTGTGTGAAACGTCCGCTTGAATTGGACAAAATATCACGTATTGGATATAATATTACCGACATTCAGGCACCGCGATTAAGATAACAGCGATACCTGGAAAACAAACTCAGTGATTTTGTGTGTGAACATTTTGAAGGACAAAATAAGAACAGGAAGACAGAGGGAAGAATTATGATTGAGACAAAACATTCCATGTTAAGAGGTTGAACTGTTAAGACGTAAAAGTAAAAAGCGCGAGGATTCGAAGTTAAAATGTTGAACTGCTAAAACATAAGAATAAAAAGCGCGAGAATTCGGTGTTAAAAGATAGATAGAAGAAATAAAGTGAACAAATAATTAAAATCGGTCCACTGAAATTTTAAACCCATTAATTAAAAACGTTATACATTTTTAAATGAACATGTAAAAAGTAACTTAAAGGAAATCTATGAAAAGTGTATAACAAAATTTGATTGTGAATAAACAATTAAAAAGCAGCGTTGTTGCAGCCGCATCATTTCAGCTTGCGTTGTGAAAAGATTGTTATAAACAATTAAAGAATTAATAAAGAAAATTGATGGAAAGAATGAATAAAATCGTGCTAACACCGAGGGAAGAAAGCAGTTCATGCGTCCGATGGGGGAAGCAATGCGCGGAAATAAATAAAATTTCGTCAAATGTTACAGGTTAGTCTTATAAAATTTTGTAAATAAATTAATGTTTGCGTTTAATATAAATAAAATTATTCAGTAGATTTATGTTAAAGATACTTGCAAGTAATAAAAATAGGGTTTTATAAAATATTTTATGTTATGTGTTTTTGTATTTAAAGATATGCTATGGATAAAATAAATTGTTGTTAAACTAATTTAATATTTCAATTAAAAACGTACCCAAACCTGAGATTAAGAGAGTGTTAAAAGTTTAAAGCAAAATTTATTAGATTTATTTAACAATAAATTTAGAGTCTCATGCTAAATAAAAATTTGTTTATTAAAAGCACATTAACAATCCATCGCAATATGAATACTAAGGTAGGTCAGGGTTGGATTGTTTAGGTTTTAGTAGATTACTTAAGCATTAAAGCAAATGCTTCGCCAAGACGAATCAATCCACAATTGTATACGGTTTCGTCACCGTACTGTACAACTTTACACTAATCTTCTGGGGCACTATACATTACACTTACATCACAATGTAATAGGTAATGACAAATAATAATTTTATTTTATTTATTTATTCGTATGGTACATTTTAAATGTATTGTGATGTAAGTGTTATGTATGTTGCCCCAGAAGATCAGTATAAACCTGTATAGTGTGGTGACGAAACCGTGTACAATTAATAATAATAATGTACCATAGACTTAAAAATTGGTTTAAAATTACAAAATAAAATAAAGTCATTGGTCATTTCTAAAGTTGATTATTTTTACTTTTGCAATAGTAACTTAACTCCTGCTTGCTGCTTGGGAAATTCGCAAGCAAGCAGTCGTGCATAACCTAACCAGTATTATCAATAAGTCACTATGCACGTAATACATTACTATTGATAATTTAAATCGCAGTGCAATTGTTACTTTGACATCGGTAAAAGTTACCTAAAATTTTTACAGCGATTATTTCCTTCGTCTGTCAAATTTAAATTTTCCACCAATCACGTACTTGGAAACTGATTTGACGCAGCCAATCAAAACGAAATAAAGCGACTATTCACCTTGGTGGTAAATAGTCTACTATTTGGTCATCGTCCTCAATATTCACCTGAAGGAATTATTTTTGAATCACGAAATGATCTTATTAAATATAACGCGACCTTGACAAATTAGCTACTATTTTATTGCTACTAAATTGCTCGTAATTTTACAATTTGTCTCGACTTAATTTTGGCATTAATAATCTGATTAGAGCCCGAGAGCTTTAGTCTCGACAAATTGATCCTAAAAGAAACTCGAAATTTAGATGCAATAAAAATAGTAGGCTATTTGTCAAGGTCTTGTTATATTACTGTCGACAATTGCACTAGTGGTTTTTCGGGTGCGTTTAGAAATTGTGGATTAGTTTAGGCTGCATTCGGACGAGAGTGCAATGACGTGAATCAAATGTATGTAGAAGGTAGTCATTTTTATGAACGGCCGGGGTGAACATTTATCGGACTTGACAGTTGCTTGACACCACTACCAATGTTCAAAGCAGAATTTTAGGCGTAAGTAATTATTATATGAAAGTGAATATTGTTGAAGGTACCTACATGGATGAAAGCGAGAAACGTATTCTTTACAGTCTATTACTCACGAAAAGGTCTTTTTGAAGCGACAAAGAATAAATGTTAAAAATGATACTAAAAGTGAAAAGAAAAAAGAAAGACGTATTATTCCCTCTTGCAACACAACATTTTCGTTTTCAATCAAGATCCCATTTTCGTCTACCACTAATTCATAGAGTTTATCCATTTTGCTGCAGGTTTGCTGCAACAACACGTTTCCCAAAATGAATTGTCACAAAAAGTGACAAAATTTTGATCGTTGAACTTCAGCCACCTTTAAACGCTCCCGCTTTAGCACCAAGATGTGATGGGCGATTGAGTGTGCACCCTGTACACCACGAATTTCTGATTCATGATGACGTCATAATATGGAAATTACATTCGAGGTTTGTATTTTAGGGAGAAAATTTGTGTTGTTTAAATTCTAATCTGTTTTCTTTAGCAATTTTTTCGAAAAATTGTCAACCTAAAAACGCTCCACCGAATAGCATATTCGAGAAAATTAACACTCTCATGTGCCATTCGGTGTCGCGTTTTTAATAATTGAGAGTTTTTCTCGTCAAATTGCTAGACAACAAATTTTCATTAAACTACCCAAATTTATTCGGCAAATTGTGCAATTATACGGGACAAAATGTACCATATATGTATTTAGAACAACGTCAATAATGGAAAATATGCAAAATACAGGCTATCCTATTTACATATAGAAAGTTGACGTAATTTCCGTTATAACAGGAAGGGTGATAAGAACTGTACCTACATTAATTAATCAAGAATTAGTATTGGACCTAATTCCATTTACATCCTGTATAGCTGCATTTGTTAAATTTTGTACCATAGGACTATACATACCTAGCAATTTATTAAAACATTAATTACAAATTTACATAAAAAGTAAGTCTTCATTCGTGCACATTTCTCATTATTAACTCCATTAACAAATTGGATGTTAATGATATTTTATTGTGTAAATTATTGTCCCACGACGTAGGTACAATTGAAGGGTTGCAGTAACAAGGTGGTATCTCCTTTTAGCAAAAACGAGTATATACAATAGACTATATTTATAAAAATAAAGTATTTACTTTACAGATAAAGATAAAAGTGATAAGTAGACCTCAGAAGGAAAAAATGGTAGGAAACGGTTTTGCTTTATTTCGATTCATAATCTTTCCCTTTTCTTTGCAAGCAAATACTAGCAAAAAAAGTAAAATGTAGGTTCTACCGCCGCTGAACAAGTTGCAACTTGCACTTACAAAGATAAGGATTGCAACCAGTTATTACTATTTATTTACGGGCAAATGCCCAATTTGCAATGATATTGAACAAATAATTTAATAAACTGTAAGACATATAATTAATTATTAATTAATCATTTACAAACAAATACATAATAAATTGAAAAATACTAAACATTTGAAAAGAGTATCCTAGATTACATCATAAGAAACAAGCAAAAAGTGACAATGATTTACGAAAAATTAATCTAACTTCAAATGTTTGTTCGTTTCTACCTTTCTACGTATAGAGTGTGTGTTTTATTAGAGATATTTATTTACATTTAATTGTTAATTTATTTTGTGTTTGTTGAATATCCATTTAAATAAAACTTATAGGAGGAAATATTTACCTATCATCGTCATTCTATCAAGTTCAGATAAGAATAACTCATATACATTAATTCCGGAATTCGGAAGTATACAGTGTGTCCAAAATTCGATGCTCACCATTGGTATTTTGGAAACGGTAAGAATTACAGGGTCGGTTAAATGGAACAATATGGAGGTATTTATCTTACCTCTTCAGACCTTCTCTTGTTTTCCAAAGAAATGCGTTGCCTACTAGATATTGCAAAAAAGTGAAAATCGGCATTTTCTTTAAACTTGCGTAGAATCCACACTATTTATCCTATCAAAAATATGTAAATATAAAAGTTGTAGACATTTAGATATTGAATAATATGCGTCATTAAAATATTTTTTGCTTGCATCAGTAGCGAAATATGACCCAAAGTTGCATTTTTTAAATGGAAATGATAATTTATTTTTATACAGTTGAATTACTTGATTTTTTCCTTTTCAACGATATAAGGTTCGAGCTATTTATCTTGTGTACTTTAGAAGATATAAAGAAAAATCATTTTTGAGGCAGATTTATAATGTTACCAAGTTGTAAGCAATAATAACAAAAACATAACGGGTGGATAACATCGTAAAACGAATGAGTTTTCCTATAAAAGATTCTCAATAGTGCGGCCATTGACTTCTAAACATTTTGTATAGCGTTTTTCAATATTTATTCGGCAATTCATTAATTGACGGACGCTAACTGAATTAAAGGCCTGCATGACGCTCTGCTGCAAATCATTAACGTTCTCATAATTGACAACGTATACTAAATTTTTATGTGTCCCCACAGGAAAAAATCTAGTATGGACAAATCTGGTGATCGCGCAGGCCAACGTATGGGACCGTTTGTTCCAATCCAACGGTTTCCAAATCTTGCTGATAAATATTCAGTGACGATCCTGGAATTATGGGCCGGGGCGCCGTCTTGCTGAAACAAAATACTTCTTTCTTCTTGAATAGGTAGCTCGTCCAATGCATCTTCGACTTCGGCTTGCAGCAGTTGAAGATATCTAGTCGAATTAAGCGTTTGATTATAAATAAATGGACCTATCAAACGATTTCCCAAAATACCGCACCACACGTTAAATCCGAATCGTTCTTGGAAACGCGATTCTCGAACTATTTTCGGATTTTCATTATTCCAATAATGATAATTATGCCGATTGTAAATGCCGTTGTTTGTGAATCTACTTTCATCGCTCCAAAGAATTTTTTAGAAAAAGAATTATCGTTTGTAACTTCATCCAGGTACCATCTACAAAATGTAACTCTTCGAGCATAATCATTCTCTTTGATATGATGGCATATCATTGGCTTATAAGGATGAAATTTCTTCTTTTTAAAACATAATGTACTGAACTTCTTGCCATACCACTGTCATTCGAAATTTTTCTTACTGAAACGGAAGGCTCAACATTAACAGCGGCTAGAACAGCTATTTCAGCATCCTCATTGTCTTTTGATAGGTTGTAGGACGAATGGCGGTGAAGGATCCACCTTGTCGAAGATTTTGCTCGAGTCGGGAAAACAAAGTTCTGTGAGGTTGCCTTCTTTCGGGGTATAAGTTGTGATATTCATTTGCTGCCGCAGTTGAATTACGATGGCATCTTATGTAGACAACAAACATGTCCGTTTTTCATGGTTTGAAAACTGCATCATCAATTTTGAATATGAATAGCTTACTACAACAACTACAAGTTCTGACACGATACTACTGTAACAATATTATTGACAGATTTGATGTGCAGTTGTTTGTTTCTTAAAATTTGCAATCATGGATAGTGTGATGTGCTTTAAAATACATCTACAAATCTCAAAAACGATTTTTCTTTATATCTTCTAAAGTACACAAGATAAATAGCTCGAACCTTATATCGTTGAAAAGGAAAAAAATCAAGTAATTCAACTGTATAAAAATAAATTATCATTTCCATTTAAAAAATGCAACTTTGGGTCATATTTCGCTACTGATGCAAGCAAAAAATATTTTAATGACGCATATTATTCAATATCTAAATGTCTACAACTTTTATATTTACATATTTTGATAGGATAAATAGTGTGGATTCTACGCAAGTTTAAAGAAAATGCCGATTTTCACTTTTTTGCAATATCTAGTAGGCAACGCATTTCTTTGGAAAAACAAGAGAAGGTCTGAAGAGGTAAGATAAATACCTCCATATTGTTCCATTTAACCGACCCTGTAACTCTTACCGTTTCCAAAATACCAATGGTGAGCATCGAATTTTGGACACACTGTATACACAGCAGAGATTATTATGTCTTTTTTAATTTAAGTTTCAGAAAAATAACTTTAAGTAAAGATGAACTAATTAATATGTTAGAGGATATACAGGGTGTTTCTGAAAGATGTGTACATGGCTTTACCAGACGTTCTCTAGCTCAAAATAGACCGTTAGACACCAATTTACCTATAACCAAAAGTGCGCCATAAGGGCGCCAGAGGGCGTCAAACTTTCCAAAAAAATATTGTATATTGGGAATAACTCGAGAACGGTTTGACGGATTTTGTTTCGCTTTCGTATGCTGGTTGTCTGCTTCCGAAGACGTTTTTCTGTGTAATGTTGACAAATTTCTGATGCCAGGAAAATATAATATTTTCACAACAGTCAACGATACGAAACCAAAATAATTCTGACAAATAAAACAACAATTTGAAAACTTTTTTCTCTCTTGTTAAATTGCGCTAATGTTATTAGTTCGACCAGAAAAAATTATAATCATATCCCTGCAAGACGCATCGCTTAAAAATTCATTGCCATTCATTCTCCTCTTGTTTCTAGAAAAAGTCGCTCTAACTTGGAGTACATCTTTCTTTATACACTTTTCGTGCGCGTATAGGCACCACACTCGCTATGGGTAATTGAATTTAATATAAAATGACGCTAGCATTCCACTCGTTCGCTGTGATATACAGGGTGTTAATTCAGTATTTGTACAAACTTTAAAGGGTGCATCGTTGACTAATTTTAAGATAAAAAGTTCATATCAACGTGGGTCATATGCAACGTGTGCAGGTTCTATTACCTAGAGATTTTCCCCTCAAAGTAGATTTATGCATTTTGTTGCGTAATATAGTAGTAAGAACCCCTGATTTCTTAAGCCATATGCTTTTCACAGATGAAGCTTCGATTTCTCGAAATGCCATCATTAACTTTCACAACAACCATATTCTGGCTGAGGATAATCTGAATGATATCGTAGTAAAGCATTTTCAAGTGCAATTTTCTCTCAATATTTGGGTAGGAATTTTCGGTGATCACCTTATTGGACCTTCTATTCTTCCGCAAAGGCTTAATAGCAAAGAGTTTTTGGAGCACAAGCTTCCCGAACATTTAGAAGAAGTTGATTTAGAAACCAGAAACAGAATGTGGTTGATGCGCGACGGAGCTCCTCCACACTTTAGTGTGGTTGCGCGTCAATTTCTAGACGAGAGTAATCGTTGGATAAGAACAGCATGACCACAAGCCTGTCCTCCCAGATCACTAGATTTGAATCCTTTGGATTATTTTCTGTGGGGTCACTTGAAGTGGCTAGTTTAGAAAACTTCAGTCCAAAATGAACAAGATCTAAGAAATAGGATATTTGAATCGTGTGTCATTATTAATCAGACGCCAGGTATATTCGAAAGAGTTCGTCAATAAATGTTAAGGCGAATTAATACATGCGTTGAAGTAGGAGGTGGTTATTTTCAGCAATTATCGTAAATGTTATTAACTAGTTTAGTCTTAGTCTAAGATTCTAAGTTTGATAATACAATCAGTAAAACTTAAATAATTCCAACGTAGGTTTAACTTCAAATCAGTTTTTATCCAAAACGGCTACTTGTAACAAATACTAAGAGTTCCTTTTGTATGCAAAATTGAATGGAGAATAGGTCTGCCTAGTCAAAAATGACATACAATGCGATACAAAATAGTTATGGTTAACTAAATTTAGAAACAACACTGTATGCGGTTCTAACATTAAACAAAAAACTAAGTTAATATTTGAGTTTCTCGTTATCAATATAATATCAGTATCACGAATTTCGTCTAATTTCCATGTTACTTAACAAAAATATAAGCAAAAACCAAATAAAATAGTTTTTGGACTCCCTGTATCTCAGAAACCATCAAGCTGTTGGATGTGGACCCATGTTCATATGAACTTTTCATCTTAAAATTAGTCAAAGATTGACCGTTTAAAGTTTGAACAAGTACTTAATTAACACCCTCTATACGACTGAAGTAAAATTTGCTACAGAAGTTTGTATGGATTAGATGCATATTTTCTGAAGCAAATCCTTCAGTTTTGAAGCGAATGCTACTTTTTATGAATGAACAAACAAGTGAAATTATTACTAATTATCTGTGAAAAATGGATAATGGAACTTGAATTTCACCTATTTAGTTGAGATCTAATTCCGGCTTTTGGTATGTCATTCTGGTTCTGTACAGTTTTTTGTCGTTTTTATTACATTGGTAAAATCACAGATACCCCGAGGATACCCCCTCGTTGCTACATACACTTCAATTACCTATATTGTATTTTAAAAAATTAATTTCCGCAGTTTTTTTATCGCTTTGCTAATATTGCTAAGAAGTTCTGAAAAGCTGTGATTTAAAATATAATCAGATAAAATGCAATTGAATTGTAAAAATTGCAGGTGTAAAAATGCAATTATTTACTCTAGTAATACTGGGTTAAGTATTTAATTATTGGTTTTCTAGTAAGTATTATAAGTAACTGTACTCACACAAGCCAATCCTAATTTGTAGCTAAACTACAAATAAGTAGAGTACGTTTTTGTTTAAGTAATTATAACTTATAAGATTTCACAATTAGCAATGTATGGAAAGTAGTGCGTGTTGTTAATTTATTTCATTTGCAGTTAAGGTTTGCACAATTTTGTAGTTAAGTGATGTGTTAGTAAATGGCTACCAGGAAAATAAAATATAAATATATTTTTGGCAAAAAAATAATAACGTACGCATAAACGTACAAATAATATAATTAAATCTTATTAAATGTGTTGTTGAAGAATAGCTTGTATTAAATATAACAGGAACATAAAGTGTTGTTACACGCAGGCGGCAGGCCCTCGACTACTTTTATCGCATATTCGCCAAACTTTTTGGGCTACATCAGGAATTAGTATTCCCAAAAAAACTGTGAGAAAATGTCTTCGATGCTTTATGTTTCATCCAAAATACAATTTTGTAATTATGGCTAATCTACCAAAAAGACGTGCAAACGTTTATTCTTCTTTTGACGCAACTGGCGTTGATTACGATATTAAAAGACAGAAAGGGTCGAAGTGCAAAGACGTCCAAAGCTTACATTTGTTTGTTTATATGCTTTGTTACTAAAGCGGTACATATTGAACTCGTTTCAGATTTAACAACCGAGGCATTTCTTGCTTGTTTAAGATGCGGTAAAATCTACTCACATTGATAATAGACGAACGAATAGACGATAATGGACGTAACTTTGTTGGTGCCCAAAGAAAACTAAAATACCTTTACGAATTATTAATTAATTCAGACAAAGAAATTGTTACTGAGTGTTCATCTACTAACTTGAAAAGATGACAACTACATGTGCAAATTGAGACAATACTGAATTCCCGTCCTTTGCATCCGTTATCACCTGATCCTAACGACTTTTTACCTCTCACTCCCTCACATTTTTTAATTGGAAGACCAGTCGTTGGCTTACAAAATGTAAATCAAGACACTGTTCCTATGAATCGATTATATCTAGATATCAGCTGATCAGCAGATTCAAAAGAGCTTTTGTACCAGATGGTCAAGAGATTACTTAACATCACTTCAAAAGAAAACGAAATGGAATGCAATATAATCGCTATAGATGCCTTAGTTGTAGTGAAAGATGACAATTTACACCCACTTCGGTGGAGACTGGGACGAATTATTGAACTTCATACGAGTAGTGACGGTGTAGTCAGAGAGTGAGTGTAAAAACAGCTAAGGAAATAATTACACGTGCCGTATCCAGAGTCTGTGTCCTGCCTTTACCGACTGACTAATGTTTTCATGAAAAACTAGATTATAAATGTTAATATTATGTAATTACCATCCATTCTATATTTATTTGTTCAATACTTGCTTGTGTTATTTGTTATATATGTGAATATATGATACAGGGTTGAAACTTCTAACATTAGAAATGTTACGATACTCGAATAAAAGTTGAAACGTGAATTGTTTCGTCATAATTTTCAGTTGGTATTATGTAACCTTAATTATTTGTCAATTCTGCATTTTTCATTTTTGTTAAAAAAAAATGCATATGGGTGGTCAACTAAGAATGGACGCCAGCTATATCTTGGGAATTATAAACCTAACAATATTGAAAAAAAAATTTAATAGGTAAATCGGCTACGAGAAATCGCGGGAAATTATTTTCAAGTTTGTAAGATGGCCGCTAGGAGGCGAAACTGTTATGGCCAATCATATAATTGGTTCTTTCTCCAAAAATATGCAAATATAAATATATTTTAAATATTGCCGTAGTAAAGACTGCAAAATTTCTGTTTTTTTCTGCTTAGAGTATTTTATTCTCTCTTATAAAATGTAGTGGTGGAGAAACGTCAAACAAGTTTTTATTTAAATGGAAATAACTTCGGTATGAGTTAACAGAATTGAACAAACTAGGTCTCGTTTAAAAGAGCTTTTCTTACTTAATAATATGCTGTATAAAGATAGTTCGAATAAATTTTGACGTGATAGCTAGAGGGCGCTGTTTAACATTACAACAATTATTGCGCATCATCATGAGATTTTTAAATAGCACCCTATGTATCTTTTACACAGTTAAATAGAGGACAAAATTGCTAAATAGTCAGTGCAAACCGCAACTTCCAATCTTTTTGAAACCGAAGATATCAATAAAACACATGTTAGACCGCTGATCATTTACATATTTTACGAGTAAAACAAATTTAAATTAGTTGAAACAATTTAATTAATGCCGTCCTAAATGTTCAAACTGCCGTCCATCGTTTTCGATGCAGTTAAGCATCCTTTCCCGCGTAGACCAATCTGCACTCTCTAGTTCAGCTACTGAAATAGTTTGCATACAGTCCCTTATTCGTCCAATCACGTTATCCGGTTGCAAAAACTATATCTTTTACTCGACCCCATAAATAAAAATCCAGGCATGTTAAATCCGGTGATCTAGCCGTCCTATCCATCTACCAGGGTAGTTGGTATCTAAAAATTGACGAACATTCACTGCGAAGTGGGCTGGACAGCTATCGTGCTGGAACAGCATTCGTCTTCGAATTTCTAGGGGCACTTCCTCGAACAGAATCGGCAAATGCTCTGTTAAAAACTGTAGGTAATTGTGGACATTTAGTTGATTATTAAAAAGAATGAACCGATAATTTGCCCTTCTAGAATCCCTGCCCAACAATTTACAGACCAACGACCTTGGTGCTGAACTTCTTGCATCCAGTGCGGATTCGTTCTTGACTAATAGTGCATATTATGGACATTTACACTGCCATTACTATGAAAGGTGACCTCATTTGTCCACAATATATGTGATAGAATTTGGGGATCGTCTGCCATCATACGCAAGAGCCAGCGGCAATGGTCTAGTCTTCGATCAAAATCTGCAGCAGTCAATGCCTGATGCAGGACTAAGTGATATGGATGTAACCTGAAAGATCTAAGATGATCACTACTGATTCAACAGTAAGATAAGTATTAAGTAAACCTTTGTAAGTTTACAGTAGAGTTTCAACATTGAAGATTTGCTTACCTCTCTGAGAATGTTTTCAACGGTAGATCGAGTTACTCCCAGATCCTGTGCAATACTTCTAGTACTTAGGTGTGGATTAAACTGCACATAAGCTAAAACATTAATAATGTTCTCTTCGGTACGCCTCCTGTGCAGGGGCGGCGAGTTCTGGTATTACCATTGGGTGCACAAACTTTTCTTATGTATATATGTGTGTGTTTACATATTAATAACTGAGAATGTGTTTCGGCGTGTAGTTGTGCGATTTATAAATTCATTAGTAACAACATTTTTATCAATTTCGTCATTAAAATCTTTATGAATGTGTAGCATCACAGTATCATTTAACCGCTTTTGTGACATACTTGCCCTAAGGCATGTATGCAGCCTTCGCAATGCCAAAAATGACTTTTCTGCAGTACACAAAGATACTGGGATTGTCATTACAATTTTATGAACTTATAGAATTAGTTCTATTAAATATGTATTTGTTTTCATAATGTTCACTGCAACACTAAAACAATTACATATCAAGTTTTTCTGTCTACAGAAATCTAAAAACATATTGCGATGCAATATCAAACGATTCATCTCAAAACCAGTCTTGTAAAAATCAATTATAGCTTGCCCATCACATTTACCTAAAATGAACATCTCTACTTCTTTTAGGTGATTCATTGAAGTTGTATCAAACCTGTCTTCTAAACGATGTATTGCCTGATCAAGAATTTCTAAAAACAGTGTACGATACATGTCTTCCGGTGTTTCGTGGAGATGTGGTAAACTTCCTTGATCATAACGCCTTGGAACTTTCTTCGGTCGTGGTAAAACAGGTTCTTCAATTCCCAAACTAATGCTCGTTTTGAGGATGTCTTTCCAAAGTGTAGGAAACTCGCTTTCTCTTTTGTTTTTTAAAACACTAATTACGGTATCTATAAGTGTAGCAGCTTTGTCCAACTGCAAGGAAACCTTTTGCAAAGAAGCGTTAAGGTATTTTAAATATGCATTTGCTTTAGCACCAACATCGTTCGTTGATTTGCTATTGAGATCCTCCAAAAACTCCAGTAGAACAGCATAATTGGTCACACCATCTGGTTGGACAAAATGGTTTAAAGACCGTGGTGTTAAAATTACCATCGTTTGATTCCGTATCCTTCTAGAATGATTCGAACCAACTTAAACATTTAGGTGATTTACGAATCAAATTAATTAGATCTTTAACATTAGTCAAAAAATCTCGAACTTTGCTATTTTCTCGCATGGAATCCTGCACAACCAAGTTCAAATTATGCGCTAAACAATGCACATATAGGGCTCGTGGTTCTTATTCCTGAATTTTCGTTTAAAGTCTACTGTTGTGGCCACTCATATTTCTAGCGCCGTCATAACACTGACCTCTACAATGATTAACGTCTACCTATCTAATCTAATTAAAATGTCTTTAACTATATTAAATAATGCGGCTGAAGTCGTTGAGGCCGTTTCATAAAACCCCATAAAATATTCATGTATATTCAGGTCTCGATCGACTATTCGAAAACAAACTGAAACTTGTTCGCGAATATTACTATCAGTTGTTTCGTCTAAAATCAATTAAGCGTCCTTAATTTGTGTCGAAAGTTTTTTGGATCATGTTAGCCATAATATTAATCCATTCGTTTGCTATGTCTTTTGACAGCCATTTGTATTTCTTTCTAGCCAGTTGCGAAGTTCTAGTATGTTTTCAGATCTAGTCCTCAGGAGTCTAAAGTAATTAGAACCTTCATCTGAGTGTCCTCTAATTGCGAGTCCTTGAGTCTTTGCGATGTCAGGTACTGTAGAGTGGAAATAAATGCCAACAAAGCGATTCTCAAATATTTCATTTGTTTTCTTTTCTGTATTAATGCTAGAAAAGACGTTAACACCCCGTTTGGTAGAAACTACAACATTAAGTAACGCCGCATGAAAACTAGAGTGTTCGTAATCTCTAAATCTTTCATGCATTATTCCAAGACGAAAATCTATCTACACAAAAACTTTTATAGGAATTTTTAGTTGCGGTAGTCATTGTATCAACATCGCGTCTTTTAATGCAATAACATATAATAACATTATAAATTAAAAATTAAGGGACCTTTACTAATGTAATAACAACTTCCGAGAAAATCGTGTTAGCTAATGCATTCACAATCACCAAGGAAAGGATGTTTACCTGGAATATGCTAAAAAAACTTTTCCGAACTTACTTTAATCCCGTCATTGTTTAGCTGCCACAGCCACAGATACAAGGTTTACCGTTTTATTAGATTTAAGGGTGTATTGTGTTTTCCGTGCAAAACAGTAAAAAGGAGTTATTATACCTAAATATACAAACGTAGATTGCATTTTTTGTATGATACCCGATCAATTTAGTTATCATCGCATCGGGTGCTATGCACCCGTGGATAAATTTGATGGGGTGCAATTGCTCCTTTGCACCCATATAGTCGCCGCCCCTGCTCCTGTGTTGTCTACCGTATACGGGAACATGGACGCTTCCAGTTGTTTGTAAACGATGGATAACTCGCAGAAAAACCTTTTTACTCGGGTGCCGTCTATCAGAATATTGCTGGGCATATACCCTTTCAGCAACTGTAGCGTTTCTCCTATCACCTATCATGTCAAATAACTCTTCGTTGGTATAAAGCATTTTGTAACACTTAACAGCACACCACTAAGACTATCTAATACTAATACTAACAACACTAACATAACACAAAAACGACAAGAAAAACTAACAAACTAACAGTAACGTAACACAAACAACAACAAGTAAACTCAAACTAGACGAAAAACTCAAACAATCACACGCAATAACAAAATCGAGAACAAGCTTTGAACAATAGCAACTAAATGATATTGACATGAAATTCAATTGTTCCAATATTTTGACGTATTGCTTAAAATTTTGTTTCACAGCCTACTAATTTTATGACGGGTGCCTTCGCTAAGAACTGATTATTATTTACCATTTTATTCCCTTCTTTTGCATACATTGTCGGTTTTAGATGCTTAAGTGCATCGAAAACGATGAACGACTGTTTGAACATTTAGGACAGCATTAATTAAATTGTTTCAACTAATTTAAATTTGTTTTACGCGTAAGATATGTAAATAGTCAACGGTCAAACATTTGTTTTATTGATAACTTCGGTTTGAAAAAAGATAGGAAGTTGCGGTTTGCGCCGACTGTTTAGGAATTTTGTCCTCTATTTAACTGTGTAAAAAGATACATAGGGTGCTATTTAAAAATCTCATGATAATGCGCAATAATTGTTGTAATGTTAAACAGCGCCCTCTAGCTATCACGTCAAAATTTATTCGGACTATCTTTATACTGCATTATTACGTAAGAAGAGCTCTTTTAAACGATACCTAGTTTGTTCAATTCCGTTAACTTATACCGGAATTATTTGCATTTAAATAAAAACATGTTTGACGTTCCCCCACCACTACATTTTCTAAGACAGAGTAAAATACCCTAAACAAAAAAATCAGAAATTTTGCAGTCTTTACTACGGCAATATTTAAAATATATTCATATTTGCATATTTTTGGAGAAAGAGCCAATTTTATGATCGGCCATAACAGTTTCGCCCCTAGCGGCCATCTTACAAAAATAATTTCCCGCGATTTCACGTAGTCGATTTACTTATTAAATATTTTTTTTCAATATTGTCAGATTTATAATTATATAGCCGGCGTCCATTCTTAGTTGGCCACCCGGTACATAACGCTAACTCTCCTCAGTTTGTTCTGAATAAAGTTTGGTGTTGATGAATAAGGATATTAACTGACGCACAGGTTTCGAAATTATATAGAAACTATAATAGACATTTGTATTGGGAAAAAATGTTTTATTAAATTAAAAATATCAAATATTCCACAAATCTCAAGATTGAAACTGTTGAGTTAAAACCAAATTTCTAATAAAAGTAATAGAAAATAAATTAACAAAAGTCTTAGTTTTTAAACTTTTTTGTTTCATCAAAAAATGGAAGTTCTCATTAATTACATACATATCTCAAAAAAAACAAACATTGTCTAAAATTAAATTTATATGCAAGATATATTTTTTAAATATAAAACACAAAAGATAAAATATATATAGTTATATTATAATAGATTTCAAGATTCCCCCTGTCACAGAACAAAACAATGTTTCCATAAATAAATTTGTGATTAATAAGCCTTTGTAATTACAATTTTATTTTTAAAATATGATTGTTATTTCATTTTAAACATAACTTCTTTATAAAAATTCCACAACCCTTTTCTAATAGCGAATAAGTTAGTAAGAAAGGATCAATAGACTCAGGGGTTATAGAAGACATGGCATGGCGTATGTTATATTAATATTGTGCTGTCTCATAGTACCTTTTCAATGACACTGTTAGTGTACAGAAATTTAATTTTAGAATTTAATCTTTTCAATGAAGTTAAACTAATACATTCTCTGAACCTTTCTATTCTGCATAAATCGTCATAAAGCTTATAATTCTAAATATCGTTTACGATTCGTATAAAACTGGGCAATATTACTTTTGTCAATTTAGTAGTTGTTCTTTTGTTCCTCCATTCAACAACATTTTTTTTATTATCTGTTGGTATTATCTGAATAACGTGTGTTAAATAACTCAGTTTGATAAAAAAAAATACTTACTTACTACCAAATATAAGTTACGAATTAAAAAATATAATTTGAATATTTATGCATTAAGATTTTATTAAAAAATGTGCGTTTCCGCTTCGACCTTCAGCCATACTCGCACTCGTAATATGCTGTTTCTAGATAAACAAACATTCCAAATATTTAAAATTGTGACTATCATTTTTAATTAAGGCGTAACGAAGAAATGTTAAAAAAATATTTTGATAAACTATTTAAATTTTTACCATCGCAATAAACAATCCAAAGAAACCAAAATAATTTCAGATTCAGAATATTTTCCAACTACGTATACTATTTGATATTGCATAATGAATAAATTATAACTTCCAGTCAAATCAATACTAAATATATATTTATTTAAAAAACTTAACTATAGTTTCGACTTGTTAATATTTGCAATTCATCATCAGAAGTAAGTTATTACAAAATGACAAACAATTTGACATTAATCAACAATTGTAAAAATAAACAAATAGTAGGTGTTTAATTTTGCCAAAGAAATAATTCATCAAAATTTGTTTGATCATTCAATAAATAATTTCTATCTGAAGATTTGATATAAATAATTTCAAGTGTATCCAAATTTTTTTATTAAATTTATTTATTAATAATGGGTACTTTTCCAACTTCAAACTTTGTGTTAAAAATGTTATTAATTTTTGTTGCTTGTAATTCTTTTATTATTTTACGTTTTTTTATGTAATGTGTCGAACTCAAAACAATATTGCTTTCAATCGAGGCCAATGATTCAGTGTTTTCTTGGTTACTCTTAGTATTCTCTTCATTATTGTCTATATTCTCGTGACTGTGATCTGTTTTTCCTATTCTCTATGTACACTTCATTATTCTCCATATTCTCTTCGCAACTGCAGATTCTCCAGTACATTATCATAATCAATTTCAATAATATTAATATCAGTGTATTTTACTGCCTCTCCTAAATCATTAACATCTGGGTCATTTTCTCTTATAGTATAAACTAGTTTTACACTGATTTATCAGATTTTCTAGTTCTTCTTCTACCTTTAAATATATAACAACTTAATTAGGAAGCCATGAGGTTTTGAGACTAATTTTAATAGGAGAACCAAACATAGCTTCCTATGGACTCCATTTGATTCCTTTGTAATTTTTCATTAATTGAACAAAGCGTAATCCTTCCTGCAATTAGGCGTTTCTAACTACATATCAAGCACATTCTCTACGTCAGTGTTTTCCTTCCTACAGAACCTTCACTGTGTCGAGGTTTACCATGTACAATTTTTAGTTATTTCCAATTAGAACATAATTATTTGATAACTTTGCAAACTCGTAACGTTTATCACTTTGCAAAATAGAAAGAACTCCAAAAAATGGTAAATATGCCCAATAAAGAATAAATTTCGTTTTCTTTGTCTTACGACTTTGCATCGACCTGGCATTTGCTATTCATTTCATCAAGTACCATTGGCTTAACTACTACACCTTTTATTTTAGAAATTTTACTCTTCTTCTGACAAAGCTCGCATAAGTTTAAATAAATTATTACCGACTCCGCAGTTATATTTTTATATTTTATCATTCAATTTCTGCCTCCATGACCAATAGCTATATGCCTATTATGTATAATGTCCTACAATTTCTTCAAAGCAGACATAATATTTAAAATTATATTGAAATAAATAAAAATAATATAGAATAATATGGAACGGTAATAAGAAAGTCACGCTTAACGTTCGTTAAAGCACGTATACATATACCTCACAGATAATCCAAGCATACGGAAGTATTGGCAGTTGGCATAGATACACGAAGTTTTTTAATAATTAGTGTACAAAGTATTGACAATAGGTAGCGCTATAAGTAAAATAACTATGGGTAGCAGTAGGTCACACTACTGCATGACAGATGGTGCTGTACTTTTAATTTCTGTACTAGTAGTTGTGGTATCTATAGCGCTACTAGGGCGCCAATGCCTCAAGTGTGCCGCTTCCAAACTGTTTTCAATATCGCCGCCAAAAGCTTACATTACGTAGTTCATCTGTAAGGTATATTTATCTGTGGTTAAAGTACCAACCGTTATTGTTAACGTAGTCAGATTGTACATAAAAGCATTTCCTTTCCGCTCATTTTAACTAAAAATGAGTTCTCTTTCCTATTAATCATATTTAGCAACCGATACTGAATTCCAATATTGAACAAAGTTCAAGGCGATTATGAATAATCGCCGGTAATTAATCATTATAACCAAATTTATCGAATTTACCGTATCATTCTTTCAAAGAAACCCATGCGTATCGATCCTGGTTACATAAATTACTAGTTTTAACATATTTTGACATATGTCACATTTTACAATCACAGTAAGAGACAAAGCTAGTTATATAACTGGTTACGACAAATAGATATTTTGAAATTAGTAACCAATGGTGACACCGGTGACACTCGATTAAAGTTTGAATGTGATTTAATAAGCCTTTTTTTCAAAAAAATCTTGTATGTAACAGGAACTATAATTTTTGTAACTTGTATCACATTCGTTAAGCTAATAATAATTTACTAATAAATTTATCGATTTTGCTTAAATTGTATAATAAAACGTCAATTGGTGTCAATTTTTATTGTATAAACATCGTATTAAATAAACATACGATTTCTGTGTACAATGAACATGATAAAATCGAAATTTTGCCGAATGACAAGATATGCAAAATATTGAATTACTCCTTATTGTTTCACATCTATACTCTAATAGAATTGACAAAGTCCTTATTGAAATACAAGTAAATAACTTCTAAAAAGGAGCCTACTAACGATCGAATTAGTTTTCGTCGCTACAGAGGTTATTGAAAAAAAAATTATTATCCAAAATCATTTGCAAAAACATATAGTATAATCATTGATTATAAAATTCGGTATAATGTAATAGACCTTGATTGTGTTTCTATTTTTATTTAATAAGTAATGCACTTGTGTTTATTACGATTTCATTCTCACAATTACGTCAAGAGGATTATCCGTAATTTGTATGATTTCACATAAGCCTGCATTATAATCCCGACGTATTTTTATTTAGTTAGCCTTTTTTAAAGTGGTACTACAGATATAGCGTCCATCTTATAAATAAAATTTATAACCCCTTTTTTCACGTTTTCCGACGAATTAGAATTAGTAGGTTATAACATTGATTATAAAATTGGTTTAATCAATGGTTATAATAGAGCAAAAAAAGTACACATGATGCCTACAAAAGCACTGGTCCGGTTTTATGGAACTTATAATACTGATTAAATGTTTGGGTATAATTCTTCGAGCCAAGAGAGCTCTTAACCTACATAGATTATATATATTATTCTTAGAATATTTTCCAAAATATTCATATTTTTTTCAAATAAAAGTGGTTTATATCTTAATTACACACAACATTTATTTAAACTATTTTTGATCTAATAAGTAACTACTAAGATATGATAAAATCAGGTGACAGTAATTGCTTTAACAAAAATATTCATTATAAAAAAAATTATGGGAGAAAAATTAAAAATTTATAGAAACTTTATTATCTACAACTTTCATTTGAACAATTTTTTTCTAAATCGAATTTTTTTCCTCTTTTTCGACCACAAAGTTTTGTTTAAATTCCAATTCAAAACGTTAAAAGAGAGCGAGAGAAGGTGCCTGGACCATTCTTAAGGGTTATGTCTTGTTAAAAGAGTTATGTTTAGTTAGTTGATGCAGTACTTTCTGGAAATACCTACAAAAAACATCAACTCAATTTGCATTACCTGAAACAATTCTAAAATGTATGTGAAAAAAAGAGTCGGACATTTTTGTGCATATTTACAGAGGAGCAAGGCACATTACGCAGATAAGAGTCACTCTCAGAAACACGTGATATGGGTTTTAATAAAATGGCTATCAGGTAAAAATTAACAACTAAAATACGTATTTACTAATTATGATGAGGATCAAAAACTAGACGTCAAAACTTGGCTGATCAGTAGCTAATGCATACAAGTCAGATCCTAATTTTCCTCAAGAAGAGAAATCGAAGGGAATTTGAAAATAGTCTTTCACCAAGAGAAAGGGTAAAAGTGTATGAATTGGGGTCATAATCACACACATCCAAAACACAGGGCTAACAAATCTTGCGGGTGAAATGGACTTGTTATGCCTTATTATTCACATAGACTTTAATCTCTTTATGTCTCCTTCGTCTTTTCTATATAAAAAACAAGTCCGCTTCGGCGTTTATTAATACGGCAACAATGAAAATTGTTTTGTCTCTCAAAGCAGGAGGTTCATCAAGGCTAAGTTCTGTTGAGATTGATCGTCCAAAAAATATAATATATATTTTGACATCTAAATTGATGACAGTCACATTAATTAAAAATAATAATGTACATATTTCATCGTTTGTTCGTGTTCTTTGAAAAATAGTGTGATTTACAATACTTATGTATTTATTTAGATGTCAAAAATATATGTATTTTTAGACTATCAATCCTAAACAGAACTTAACATTAAGAGGCAAAACGTCGGCCTGTTCCTCTTAAAGGATTGATTTTTATATCCTACACCTCCAACCCCGAAGGACCCAAAACAAGACACAATTTAAAGCATAACCAAATTGAATGAAACCAGTTATCTTACCTTGTATTCCTATACTGAAAGAATAGTAAAAATGTGCTTAATGAGATTTTTAGTTCATTTATTTATTCGTATGATATATTGTTAGCATTGTGATGTAAGTGTTACGTATGGTGCCCCAATAGATCAGTATAAACCGTGTGCAATTGTGGATTGATTCGTCTTGGCTGGCAAAGCATTTGGTTCAAGATTTAGGAAAACCACTAAAACCTAAACATGCCAACCGTTACCCACCTTAGTATTTATATGTAATAATATTAATTAAGTGTGTAAATATTATAGAAGGTGAATAAGAACATAAAATATAACAGCACAGCCATTGCATATTTCTTCACTCGAAAAATTAATTTTATGTACACCTCAATGTCAAACTCATTTTTAGATGTGAGCCAGTTTCTAAATAAACAAGAAGAACTAATTTAAAAAAAAACATAATATTATAACCAAAAGCGATAATATGGTTGATGTTCTCAAAGTCGACATTCCTGTAAATAAATATTTATTTATTTATTTGTGTGGTACATATTCATTATTTTATTGTGATGTAAGTGTTATGTATGGTGCCCTAGAAGATCAGTATAAACCTGTACGAGGATGTATTGATATCTAGTTAGCCTAGACCAGTTCCTTGCATAAACAAAATATTGCGTTACCATAGCAACGAACAATAACTTATTAGAAGTGTCAGTGTAAAGTTTGACGTCAAAAAGTAAACCAGAGTCACGCAATAAATTAAATGAAAAAGATGTCCACCGAAATTGTGAAAATCGAAAAATTGGAGTATCGAGCCATCATCAAGTACCTGTATTTAAAAGGGTTAAGAGGTAAGCAGATTTACGAAGATATGCTTAATACCCTTGGTGATCAATGTCCTTCGTATGCGACCGTCAAAAATTGGAATGCAAGCTTCAAAAGAGGTAAATTTTCCATTGAAGATGATGACCGATCGGGAAGGCCAGTTTCTGTGTCAGTCCCCGAAAATATCGATGCAGTTCATGACATGATTTTATCAGACCGTCGAATTGGGCTAAAACGGATATCTGAAGCACTGAATATTTCATACGAACGCGTTCATCATATGGTTCACGTCAATTTGGACATGAGAAAAATTGCTGCAAAATGGATCCCCAAATGTTTGAATGTTGACCAAAAGCGTGCAAGGGTAGAAGCATCGCGTTCGATCTGTGCTCGATTTGAAAACGATGTAGACTTCTTAAACCGAATTGTTACTATGGATGAGACTTGGGTACATTTCTACGATCCAGAAACAAAGCAACAATCGATGGAATGGCGACACTCTGGTTCTCCAAGACCTAAGAAGTTTCGTGTCCAAAATCTGCTGGAAAAGTTCTTGCTTCAGTTTTTGGGATTGCCATGGAGTAATCATGATTGATTTTTGGATAAAGAATAACTGGAGATTACTATTCGACATTACTGACCACTCTACGGGAAAATATTAAAGAGAAAAGACGCGGAAAGCTATCCAAAGGTGTTTTGTTTTTGCAGGACAACGCCCCTGCACACAAATCTCATGTTGCCATGCAAAAATTCGTGATTTAGGGTTTGAATTACTAGAACACCCCCTTATTCACCCGATTTGGCTCCGTCCGACTATCACCTCTTTCCTCAACTGAAAAAAGTTTAAAAGGTCGTACATTTTCTTCCAACAAGGAGGTAATAGAAGCTGTGGAGGTCTGGTTTGCAGAGCAAGAAAAACATTTTTTTAAAGGTCTAGAGACGTTGCAGGTTCGCTGTAATAAATGTATCCAATTAAGAGGAGAATATGTTGAGTAATAAAATATTTTGACATTGAAATTTTGTTTGGTTCTATAGTAGGCTAAGAATTTTTCAATATATCCTCGTATATGTATAGTGTGTTGACGAAACCGTGTGCAATAGATCATTACATTATAGAAGGTAAATAAGAACATAACAGCACAGCCATTGCTGAACTACATATAATGGACCGGTCGAAGCGTCAGTGACAATGATGAAAAAATAGTAAAATAATGAAATAGCAAACAAAATAATGGAAAACAGATAATCAAGAGTGAGAATAGAAAAAACGATGGTTATTGTTAACAGTGCATTAAATTTACTGTGTAACGATACAACTGTTCTGTAACCATTGCGTGTTCTTGTAAACTCTAATCTTGTTGCCGCTTTTTAATCGAATCAGAGTTTGTGTAAAAATGATAAAAAATGCACTGAACATTGTTAATAAAGAATTACATTTATGAATCAAATCGGTTTCATCGGCTTTTTTCAGAATAATCTTCTGTTTAATTTTGAGAAGCTTATTTTGGAAAGTATTGAACATACCGAGCTTTGTCGAATGCCAAATATTATCTACTTGTAAAAAATAAGTAATACTTATACTTTTTGACATAATCAGCAAAAGTAGGATTACTACTATTGCGTTACGTTTTTAAAAGTTAGAACTGAATTTTTGCACTGACGGGTGATTTACAATCACCTATTGAAGGATGGGAGGATGAGTGAACTGGGTCTCAATTCATTTTCAACTAATTTCTATAATACAGGTAATTTGAAACCGTTAAAGTGAAGTGAACCTTGATAATACTAACACTTTTATATAATATTTCAAAGTTCATGCAATTTAATTCGTGTCTACTTATTCATAACGTTCGTTGGCAAAGACAAAAAATGTATTCAAATTATACTTACAGTGCGTTTTTGCTGCTTCTAGGTCTGAGAAACATAATTGGAATAGGAGCCGTTGCAAAGATTAAACTAGTAAGTATGAATATGGAAAATTTGAGGTAGTAACGTGCCATGGAACTGACGTTCCACATTATCGTCAATAGCATTGTTGTCAATACAGCCCATAGTAAAATCCCCATTTCTGTAACAAATGGAAATAAAATTCAATACATTTAAATTACTTTAATCACGCATCATTTAATGATTTCTTGTAAATAATGTTCACAATTTAATCACAATAAATAGTAAGACTACAATGCTTCCAAACCAAACGCTATCTTACCTTTGTTGATAATAATGAAATATTGACGTATTAATAGATAAATGCTATATTACACACGTAATACACTAGGAATTTTCTGCTACGTTGTACAGATATGTATATACAAAAATTAATAATAATTGTAATACATAAATTATTTTTATCACAATTTTCACAATAATAAAGAGAATTAATAGTTCACAAAATCAACGCGTAATATGGTATATACTAAATCGATATTTATTAAAAATGGAAATTGATATGAACTGTGTATTTGTTTTTATTCATAACTTATCTTTGTATGTACATTATAAAAAATACTGGTCAGAGTACTTAGATTTTTGTTTGCGGAAATAAAATGAACGGAGATAGCACTATGTGGTAACAATAACAAAGCCACAGTAAACTAAAAATATTAAAAACACTATTCACAAAGAAACAAATTACGTAGGTAGGTACAACAAATTAGGTGTGTAAAAATATAAAACAAATGTTTTGCGCAGAACAAACGTGTAAAAGAGTATCGAACTTGTCCGGTGACAAAACATTTTGTCCGAAAAATAAAATAAAGCGCATAAAAAGTGCATCGCAACTTTCAAAATTTTAATCTATAAAGGGAAAAAATATGATATACGGTAAACAGTTTTAAGGATAACCCTTAAGAGAGGTTCAGGTACCTGGTTGTTGAACCATCACTCTCCCGTTTTAACATTGGAATTAAAACATAATATTTTGCTCGAGAAAGAGCAAAATGAAAATTATAGACAATAAAATTTCCAACAACTTTTACCCGTAACTTTTTTTGTGTAATGGATATTTTTGGAGATAGTGCAAACAATATTAATGTCACGTGATTTTCATATCTCAGTATTTGCGTATCGGATCAAAAATAATTTAAACAAAGGTTGTGCATAATTACATTACAAACAACTTTTATTAAAAGCAAAAGAATTCAAAATCTATGTAAGTTAACGGCCCTTTTGGCTCCACAGATTATGTAATTAGATTTGTCCTGTCAGAAACAACACTTATATGTCAAGTTTCATAAATATCCAACTGGTGGTTATGGACGGGGACGTTTATAAAATGTCGAAAAAAAATACAAAGGAAAAGGAAAAACTAACTTTCTCAGTCGTGTGTTCTTAATAAATAAATTAGAATTATTGTAGGAATCGAATTTCAACAGTGGCCTTATGGTCATATTTTGGTCTACATAACCTGCTCTTAGCCTATGTCCCAATAGTTATGAATCACCCTGTATAACATTATAACGGAAATGAGCATTTATTTTCCCGTCGTTTCGCTTTAAAACTCGAAAGTCTCCTGAATTTCCCATTAACGGTGTTTCAAGAACATTCATACCATGATTCCGTTTCTTGCGGTAAACTTTATTTGCAAAGCTCCTAATGTTTGCGTCCTTTCACGCATTTTGTAGTTTTGTTTAAAACTTTTATAATCAATTGTAGGTACTTGTCATTTACTAATAAACAGTTTTTTAAAACAATAGCTCACAAGAACCTACTTTACAGGTTACCTAAAATGGATTGTAAAAGTGAAATCAAGCTCGTCCAAAGTATTAATATATACAAAGAATAAAACGACATACAACATTTTGCTCGAAAAATAAAGTAAAAAGAGAGTATAGAATAATATAGTATAGAAAGGGCAAAAGCGATTCTAGAAAAATATCTACCTCCTGTTGAAGACTATGCAGTGCGCTCGCTACTTTAAAAACGTTTTAAGAGTGGAGAATTCGCTTAAAAATGTTACTCAAAAAGAAGAAAAAGAATAATGCATTTACAAAAAGCTCAGATAGGAGTAATAGAAATAAAATTTACAAGTTGCTCTTCGTCTACTGTAACGAATATTTTCTTCTGTAACTTTGACTTTTACCATTGCTTTTACCATAAACAATGCTTTTACTAATAGACCGGCAGATATAGTCGTAATTGCGAGAGGTGTGTTATGATTCATCGCATTCACCTTTCTTTAACAGCAATAAATAAGTGAAATGTGTATATTTATTTCATTGATTTGTTGGTGTTAAAAAAAATAGATGCGATGAAACATAAGACACCTCTCGCAATTACGACTATCCCTGTATGGTTCAGAGTATACTTGAAAAGCTATTTGTTGGCGGTGCTACGTTTGCAAATCGCTTATGAAGAAAATGACTGCTTTTTGTTTCCTTTATCCAATCCGCCGTAGTTGAAACAAAACAAAAACTTGTCGACAATTTACTGACAGACATTTTGAGACTACAACGAAAAATTTTGAACTTAGTTTAAAAAGCTTTTTTTAAATTCATTTTTTAAAATTTCGTTGTAGTCTCAAACCGTCTGGCAATGAATTGGATTATGTTGCATATTTTAACGTCTGAACAACGGCGGATTGGATAAAGCAAACAAAACCGATTTGCAAACGTTATATCACGTAGAACCGCCAACGAATACGTTTTTCAAGCATACTCCAAACTATACTTTGTATACAGTGTGTAAAAGCCAAATGGAATAAATTCATTATTTCTCTTACTGTACATATTTTTGAAAAAACCCGAAACACGTCAAACTTAAATCATAAAATGACATTCTATCACGTGAAATTTTCATCCCTACCATCAACCCCCTTCGAATGACAGGTGCAACCCCTAATTTTTTAATGGGAAGTATAGGCTTGTGATACATCGTTTGAAAGGTCTCTTCTTTCCCTGTACAAAAGTGTTATCTGTTTTCATTTTATTGCAGGAATTTAAAAAAAATTATGATTTAGAATGGCCAGCACGATCTCCTGATCTTACCCCATTAGATTTCTTTTTATGGGGATATGTGAAGAATGTTGTTTACCAAACTAAACCGCTTGATCTAGATGACTTAAGACAACGAATAACGCTCGCGATTTCGTCGGTCACGCCTGATATGCTAAGCAAGGTGAGAAGACATTTTTATTTAAGATTAGGATGCTGCCAAGAAGTTCGCGGGGAGCATTTTGAACATCTACTTCATTGACTTTTATTTTTATTTTCTTTGTTTAATTACATTCTCGTTTATTGTTGTATTATAGCAAATTTCGGTATAATCATAATTTTTTTTAATTCCTGCAATAAAATGAAAACAGATAACACTTTTGTACAGGGAAAGAAGTGACCTTTCAAATGATGTATCACAAGCCTATACTTCCCATTAAAAAATTAGGGGTTGCACCTGTCATTCGAAGGGGGTTGATGGTAGGGATGAAAATTTCACGTGATAGAATGTCATTTTATGAGAGAGAAATAATGAATTTATTCCATTTGGCTTTTACACACGGTATATGCAAAGTAGCAGACTATATAAAGTTATGTTGCAATTCAGTAATTTTATCTGCCGGTCTATAAAGTTACTTCTATAATATCTATACCTTTTTTTTATTAATCATATTATGTAGCTCATCTGAAAATGTCCCAACTTTTTGATTTTCAATACCCTTCCCCTCCCTTGTTTCGTCAAAGATTTTTCAAATTTCTTCCGTTGGCCCAAATCTCGAAAAATAATTAAAAATGATACAAACATAAATTTTAAAAAATGTCAACTTAAAGCTTTACGAATCGCGAAAGATCATGAATTGATATCAGTGAAACATCTACAAGTCCGCTGCTCAAGTTGTTGGTGGTTAGTCCTAATCTAAGGTTCTAACGCATTCACATTGGACAAAAAAAAATAAACGTAGCAAAAATTATAGTCAGAATAATTGCATACTAAACAATTCTTGTTCAACCTTACAGAACTCGATTTGTAGAATCAAATTCCAAAAGTTTGCGTATTTCCAAAAATCTTGGAAATATTCAATGGTATCATATTTTTAGTAACTTATTATCTTTAAATATACGCTATGAACAAATAATTAAAGTTTAAAAGAGTAGACAAACGAATGGAACAGTTTTTTTGCAAACAACTCTAACCGATACGTGTTTCAATAGCTAAGCTATCATCATCGTTCACTACTGATGTTTTTATGGTCACCAAATCATCTTTGCAGGATTTGTTCTCGAGCACGGAAATTTTAAAAGAGTACGTATGGTTTTAGTGTTTTAATTTTTTTTTGATAATACATTTGCTGCTTTTCGAAAGTACAATTTTCCCGGTAAGTACCTATAAGAGCAATTAAGAAAATAATTTTATCGGATTTATTGCAATTATTTCTATAGGACACCTAAATAATAATATGCCCAATTTACAAGGGGGGAGATAGGAAGGAAGCGAACAACACTAGAAGAGTGAGCATAATGAATGTGGGCTATAAGATATATGCGGAAAGTTAGAAATAAATTGGGAAAAGAAATAGAAGAAAAGAAAATAATACCGGATTGGCAAGCAGGATTTAGAAAAGGAAGAGGAACGATAGACGATATATACATATTAAAGCACATAGTCAATAAATAGTTAGCAAAGAAAGGAGGAAAGTATTCCTAGACATTAAAGCGGCATTTAATAATGTGGAAAGAGGGGATTATGAAAAAGGATGGAGGAGGTAGGAATAAACAGAGATCTAAAAAATGCAATAGAGAAAATATACGAAGAAACAAGGTGTAGAACGAGGGTAGGAACAGGGATGTCCGCTAAGTCCAAGCTTATTTTCGACATATATTAGTGATCTGGAGGAGTAAATGGAAAAAATCAAGTAGGAGGAATAGTAGTAAGAAGGAAAAGATATGGGTTTTAGCATATGCGGATGACATTGTGGCAATAGCGAGAAATGAAGAAGAGATGAGAGGAGTAGTTAAATTTATGAAGAAATATCTGGAAAAGAAAACACTAGCAGCAAATGTCGGAAAACAAAAATTATGGAATTTAAAAAAAGAAAAGGAAGAAGAAAGGAAGTGAAATGGTGGTGGGGGAGGAGGAGGTAGAGAGAGTAGACAAGTATAGATACTTAGGATACCATATCAGATATGATAACAAAGATGGAGACCATATAAAAGAGATAAAATGAAAGGAAATACAATAGTAGGACAAGTATGGGGGTTAGGGGAAAGAACATTTAGTAAAGATATAGAGAAAAGGAAATTGATGTTTGAAAAGTTGGTAAGAAGTGTGGTACTGTATGGAGCGAAGATTTGGGGTTGAAGGGAATGGCAAGAACTTGAGAAGATACAGGAGAAATACTGGAGGTGGACGTTAAGCCTACAGAAGGAGACACCGGGGTATATAGTGGAAGAAGAACTAGAAATAGAAAAATAAGGATACAAGCAGGAAGAATTGCAGTAAGATATGAAGAGAAAAATGGGAAGTAGGAAGGAAAATGAAATACTATATGAATGTTGAAAAGAGGTCGAGGCACAGAAGGTAAAATATGAGGAAGCAGAAAGAAGAAAATACTATAAAAGAGTGGGATACGCGAGAGAAGAGATAAAGACATTAAGAGAGGAGGGGAGAAAGATGGAGGAAGAAATAATCGTAAGAGATAAAGATACACAGAAGTAGTAAAGAAGGGCAAAATAAAAGAAGGAAAATATAACGAGAAATACATTACAATAATGACGGACAAGTCAGCAAGGTACATAACAGAGGGAAAAGGAATGAATAAAATAAGAATGATTGCAAGATTTAGAAATGGGAAACGAAGAAAATGAAAATAAATATTGGATGTGTGATGAGGAGAGATTATGCTTGTTGTGTGGGGATGAATGGGAAAATATAATACATATAAAAGAGAGATGTAGGAAAACAAGACACGAGGAAAAGGAATGGAAGTTACTAATAGGAGAGAAGGGGAAGGAAAACAATGGATGAGGGAGGTGGTGGAGAGGAGGAAAGAAAGAAAAGAGAAATATTGAAAGTTTAGAGAAGAGAAGAACGTACACCAGCAAATATAAGGAAACTACATTATACAAAATAATAACTTTGCAAAAGTGCACAATTAAATAATGAAAAATTCATATTTACACAGTTTTGGTTTTGCGCACTATTTATATTGTACATAATAATAATAATAATAATATTAGTAAAGAGAATAATACGTACAATAAATTTTTAAAATTGATTGAAAATATTTACATAAATAAAATACTCCAAATACAGTATTTTTAGCAAAACCTTTGATTTCTCTATTTATAATCATTATAATTTATCGATGAATACTTTTGTTTTCATATTCTTATACAATTCTGCTTTACCTGTTTACCTAGTAAATTAGGTTTCGCTTCGGAAATAATGAGTTTGAAATAATAATTTGGAGTGATAGAGACAATTTTCTTTCTTTTCTTAATTACTGACGAAAATTTAATTTTGGAAATCAAAGTTACAAGAAGTGAACTTTGATTATAAAAAAGAATTAATATTTCATCATTTAAGTTAATAGGGGTTAATTTAAAAAAATTGTCCTTTCAGAGACCCTTCGGGGTTGGAGGTAGAAAAAAATTCAATCGTTTAGTTGAACTGGCCGACGTTTAGCTCCTCAAGCAGGAGCTTTTTCCAGGCTGAATTTTAGTTTTTTAATGAAATTATAAAAGTATTTTTTAATATATACAAAAAAGATTATAAATACTTCACTTCACGATTTTACAATTTTTTTTAGAATTAATTGGTGTAATATTAAAAATACTCTTGTAATTTCATAAAAATTTTAAAAATTCAGCGTGAGGGGCGAAACGTCGACCAGTTCAATTTAACTCGATTGAATTTTTTTAACCTCCAGCCCGAAGGGTCGCTAAAAAATAGTTTTTAAATTAAAATTAAAATTGTAGAACATAACACCTTACACTCTTTCAATAGAGGTTCACCTCAATTACTGAGAGAAGGAATTGTTCTAAATTACGGTTATAAAATCATATTTCTTAATTAAGCTGCTATTTTCAAATATAATTTTTATTTGTACATATTATGCGTAACAATTTTGACAATCAAGAAAATTATTACGTATATCGAATTGTTGAATAAAATGTAACCTACATTGATACTTACATCATTGATTATTAAATTTTATAATCAACGTCTACAAATCCTTTTAAACAACAATGGCAGAATTTCATTAGAATGGTTGTTTTAATTTACTTCCACAAATGAATTTTCATTACTTCCTTTAAAAAAGTCATGCAACTAAATAGATTTGAATCTTGCTTTTATATCAAGAATTCAATGATAATAATGAGAACAAGGAACATAATTACATACTTTTTATAAAAAGAATGTAACTACTATCAAACAATAAAGTTTGGTAAATAGTAAGAATGTGCAAATATTTGGGTTTTTGATAAAACCATCAAACTGGCAACCCAAAGTATAGTACCTAATTATAAATTCAAACAGTAGGAAATAGTTTAGTTGACCTTTCAATAACTTAAAAAACCTAAGTTACTATAATTACCTGCGTAAACATTTGTGTGAGTAGGTACATGTAATTAAATAGTCATTGTATGCTTATTCGATTTGTTCCACATACGAAAGTAAACAAGCTAATTTATACATTTTGAATAAAAGTTAAACTTTTGATTTATTTTATATATTCCCGTTTCATTTATCTACTGTAGTGTAAAAACTAAAACTTACTTTTTGTGACCTTTGTGCTAACTATATTGCTAAATTGACTGGCTTGTTTTAATATATAGTTTACAGTAAGTAATAGAACCATCTTTAACAAAACAACAATTAATTTTCTATAACAAAACGAGAAGTAATGACGTTAAATTTTCTGACGATTTTAGGGACTAGTTGCAGATGCGCTTATGTTGTGTATAAGTATAGCTGTATAGCACAAGTGTATAGAGCAGGGATGGCCAAGAGGTCGACCGCGGTCTACCGGTCGACCGCGAAGACGATTTAGGTAGCCCGCGAGAGTAAAAATAAACTGAACAGAAAATATTTAAAAATAATATCATTTATTTTAAAATGTTCCTTTTCGCGCCTAGAACACGTCTATACAAGTAGGTACTCACACGCTTCGGTCTGTCGTAACTCGTAACGTGGTATATTGTTGCGTGCGTGTATGTAGTCAGTCGACCAAATAATAACAAGAGCCAGTACTAGTTTTCGACTTGAGTGCGAACGTAGGTATTTACAACTAATTTGTTGCGTCGCGATTATTAAAAGTTAACGTAGGGGCCTTGAGACTTAGTGTTTTTTAACTATTTTATCAGAATGAGTGGGCCATCTAGTTCGAGTGCTAAAAAAAATAAGACTTACCATTATCACAGTGAGTGGGAAGAGGAATTTTTTCGTTATGGTCAAGGATAAATGTGTGTGCCTAATCTGTAACTCAAGTGTCGCATTACCGAAAAGAGCTAATGTTGAAAGGCATTTTAAAACTACACATTCCAAATACGCCACTGATTTTCCATTTGGCAGTGAAAACCGAAAGATAAAAGTACGTGAATTAAAAAGCAGTTTAAACGCACAACAATCTTTTTACAAAACCAGATTCGAAATCAAAAGCTGCAACACTGGCGTCATTTGCTGTTACAGAAATATTAATAAAACGAAAGAAACCTTTCGAAGATGGAGAAATGATCAAGGAAGCCATGCAGAGAGCTGGAGAAGCACTTTTAATGACTTTAAAAACAAAAAGAAATTATTACAGCAATAAATGATATTTCACTTTCACGGAACACAGTAATGCGACGCAGTGAAGCCTTAAGTGAAAATTTGGAACAATTACTTAATGAAGACTTGCAGAAATGTTGTTTCTTGTCACTACAGTTTGATGAATCCACCGATGTAACCGACATTGCTGAATTGTGCGTTTTCGTGCGCCTAGTTTTTGAAGACATGACAACAAAAGAAGAATTATTGACAATGATTCCATTGAAGGGGCAAACCAGAGGTGAAGATATTTACAGATCTTTTAAGAGTTTTGTAGAAAATACTGCATTTTCGATACACAAACTAGTTGCTATCACGACAGATGGAGCACCCGCTATGCTGGGACAAAGAATTGGTTTTATTTCATTGTGCAAAAATGATGACAACATTCCAAGTTTCACCAACTATCACTGCATCATACACCAGCAAGTTTTGTGCTCTAAAATTCTGGAATCAGATGTTATTATGAAAATTGCTTTTAAAATAGTTAATTCTATTCGAGCCAGAAGTTTGCAAAGGCGTCAATTTCGAGCTCTTCTTGAAGAGACAGAAGCCGAACACTCAGACCTTTTGCTACATACAGATGTTAGGTGGCTTAGCCGTGGTGCCTTTTTGAAGAGATTTCGCCAATTACTGCCAGAAATCAAGACATTCGTTCAATCAAAAGAGAAAATATACCTGAGCTTGAAGATGAAAAATGGCTTATGAAGCTGGCCTTTCTTTGTGACATAACAGAAAAACTCAATGAGTTGAACCTAAATCTTCAAGGGAAAGACAAAACCGTCATTGACATGACATCTTTGATTAAAACTTTTAAAAGTCAAATTCAAATGCATGCATCACAATTAAAACGAGGTGAACTAAAAATTATAAAAACATGGAAGAAGAATGTACGCACAATTCAAATCGAGACTACAAAATTTTCGCTGAACAGCTGGAGAATTTGCATCTGGAGTTCGAAAGAAGGTTTTCAGATTTTGCCGCTCTCGAAGAAGTGCTAAGTTTCATGGTATTCCCTTTCAATGAAAACATTGACATTGACAGCTTGACCGTTAAAATCGGCAACTTAACCGATACTGAATCTCTTGTGGTCGAAGAAGAAATAATAAAAATGAGAAGCGATATATTTCTGAAAGCTAGAGCATCTGGTAGTACAGAATTTTGGAAAGTGATTTGCAAAGAAAAGTTTCCATGCCTAAGAAAGGTGGCTTTATATTTGACTTCATTTTTGGTTCTACCTATCTTTGCGAATCAACGTTTTCAACTATGAATGCAATAAAAACCAAAAATCGTTCTCGCTTAACAGACGCTCACTTAACTTCCTGTTTGCGCATCGCAGTTACTTCGTACACTCCCAATATGATAAACTTGTGGAGAATATGCAGTGTCAAACATCCACTCAAAAGCGTAAAACGCAATGAAAAATTCGAATTAAGTATGTAATATTCAATAAATAAATACATACAAACTTATTACAAAAATGTTTTATTTCTCTTTTCTAAATTCTACCTTGCAGTCGACCGCAGGAAGTATTTTCGAGCACAAGTAGACCTCACAGGTCAAAAGTTTGGCCACCCCTGGTATAGAGCTCTAATTAAAAATTATTCAAGTATTATGCTAAAAATAGTACCTATTAGTATACGACTTTTCATATATCGGTTTTTTTACGCAGGTGATGACAAGAAGTATGGAAATTTCACACCTAAATTTTATGATAAATGTCCTTTTATTATAATCAATAAAGTATACAGTAGAATAACAGCGCAACAAATTACTTTTTATTCTAAAATGTAAACAGTCATGGAAGTGGCATTCTAAAGACTGTAACAAAGTTGAGGTATGTAGAACAAAATAATGTTGCCATGTGTATACTTAAAATAAACATAGAAAGATGATATTAAAGTAATTAAAAAAGTTGATAATAAAAACGAACTTGATTCTTATGAAAACTGTAATATTTGTCAAATGGAAACTAGTGCAGTCAAATTAGACAAAAATATGAGGAAACCTCGGAAAAATTCTGATACGCCTGGATTTTTGCTCACGTCTAGATATTGCAATTATATATTACATTGTGTCAAAAGTGTCCAACAATCCGACACCTGATACATTTTTTCTGTGGTGTCAAAGAGGAAGAAAATCAGTTTTTTGTAAATATTTCGCAAACTACGATGTTTTCGAAAAGACAGGTGATTAGCTAATTTGTAGCTTAAACAATTTGTAAATAGATGGGTGGGTCGGTTTTCCCTAAATTTTAACATTATCTGGTAATCGAGCGTAATATGTAAAAACAGTACAATATGTAAAAATTCGCCAGCTTCTACTTCACCCCTTAGGTAAGTTGTTGAAAGTGATTTTTCTTTCAACTGAATATCCCTCAGAGCCTAGACTCATTTCAGTACTGATTTTATACAAAGTATATGTTAAATCAAAAGTTCTTTAATCCTGCTGCCAGCTAATTTAACAACGGGCTTTAAGGGGTCTACTGATCGTTAGAAAAAAATCAAATTTTTATACTCATATAGCATTTGTCAACACTTAGGTAACATGTCAAAAAAGGTTCAGTTTACAGAATAGCTCCCTATAAACGAAAGAACATTGTGTTTATTGTTTAAACTAAGCCCAAAAACACTTCTGCCAGGCTCAATTGGTGTATACTTTTGTGGACAAAAGGAGTTTGGCGAAAAACACTTTTCAAATATCTGTTAAGTATGTAATAATAAAACAGAAATGGATATTATTTTGCGAAAAACCCCATTTTTAGTCTCTGTAAAAATAGTAAGGATGAAATTGTTGAGATTTATTGGTGTAATGAGATGAGATATTTGGCTGTATACAGAAGTTTCTGTAAATGTTTTTCTGGTGCATTTGAAACATATACGTCTTTGTTTGATTTGGTGACTATAATGTCAAACATCGTGCGACCTATAGAACTGTCCTTTTAACGAATTTCGGAAATCAATCTCATCTTACGGTCTGAAACTCTTGCAGCTCATTCTTATATTAGCTGTTAGCAGGATTAAAGAATCTATGAATTTAAACACATAATGCAGAAATCGCCATTACCGTACATTAGGGCTGTAGGGGACTTCACATAGAAACCAAAATAATTTTCAACATCTAAATTCAGAGATGAAAGGGGAAATTTTTTCAATTATATGTGCTATTACCTTATTTTGATCTTTAACTTAAGATTTTCAGAAAAAGTGTTGGAACGCTTTCGTTGCAAATTTTATAAGTTTTGAAGGGCATAAAACTATATCGTTTTAGATCACATACTTAACAGATATTTGGAAAAAATGTTTTTCACCAAATTTCTTCGTCTACACAAGAAGTTTAGCAGATGTCAGACCGTTGACAATTTTTGACGCAATTTCCATTATAATGATACCCACCCGTATACAGTAATTGAACCTTGCAGAAGTGTTTTGAACTGATTTTAAAGAATAATAACAATATTCTTTAGTTTAAGGGGACTACTCTGTAAACTGCAACTTTCTTGACATTTTACCTGTGTTGAGAAATGCTTTTAAGCAATTGAGTGTATAAATTTGAATTTTTTAACGATCAGTAGACCCTTAAAGCCCGTTGTTATAGATTAGCTGGTAGTAGGTTTAAAGAACTTTTGATTTAACATATATTTTGTATAAAATGTATATTACGTTGAAAGCAAAATCACTTTCAACACCTCACCTAATGAGTGAAGTAGAAGCCGGAGATTTTTTCTTATAAAGTGTGCTGTTTTAACATATTACACTGGATTACCACATAATGTTAAAGTTAGGAAAAACCGACCCATCTATTTATTTCCAAAGTGCGAATTTATTACAAAAACTTTTTGAATAACATACTAAACCAAACGAACATGGGCTATGGTATTAAAATTGGGCAAACGTTTGTTTCAAATTAATTGAGTTTGATAAAAATATATGTAGTTTTGGCTTTCCCAATAGTGTTAATAAAAATCTCAACCTAATCTCGTTCAATAAATTCATTAATTTGCGAAAAGGAAAATATCATAATTAATGCACTTGATTGTCTAAAGATGCAAATGAAACGCAAATTCACTGCATACAACGACATTGTTGTGACCAATGAACTTTACTTAAGGAAGGTCAATTGTGCCTCAAATTAGCTGACGGACTCCTAAGTAAATGTGATGATAAAACAAATAATTTGTTGGAAGATGAATAATAAAGACAAAAAACAAAAAAAACTTTGTTAGAACATAGATGTTTAAAAAGAGTTATTGGAAAATATTGCGTGTATTTGTGGCACTTGCTTAAAATAAGTCAAAACAAGTGTTCTAGGATTTAAATAGTTATTCCAAATTTAATATGTGGCCACCGCTTTTAGTGGTCAGAGTGATTCTCTTACATTAAAAAGTAATTGAAAACTATATGTAAAAGTATTAAATCAAAATCAACTATTAAACCTGTACATTTCAAAAACCGCAATAAAAAATGTACTAAATTTTTAATCGAATTTTTCAATACCAATTTCAGTTTTTTACAAATATAGGTAAGTTTCCTCCAAAATTTGTTTGATAATTTTATACCCTAAAAAGAGCCCTTCTATATGGAGGAGGATGTACAACCAACTCAGTAGCTTGTAAATGCCGACGTTTCGCCCACCATTGTGTGGGCTTTATCAAGGCTGTCTACGTCTACAAAAACAAGTTGATAGTCACCTTAATAACTTGTGCTAGTTTGCAAAGAATCCATGAAAATTAATATTCCAAAAGAGTTTTGTTGATTGGGTAAGGGCTTATAATAAATAATATATAAACAATATAACTCCGTCACTGCTGTTTATAGAAAAATGTGTTTTAAATTTAATTCGATTAGCTTATATGGTAAGTCACATACCACAGAAGTACGATAGAAACATGGCATACAATAAAATAATCCTCCTCCCACATCTTTTCCACAAGTAGAAGTACTGTAACAGCACATTTTGAAACGAATGAAAACTGTTTTGACTAAATCACAAAGTTTACAAAAACTTTAACATTTTAAAAAATCTGTCTCTAAAAAGTGCATAAAGAATGTTTTGACAAATTTAAATGATTTGTATAAATAACGGAGGTATGCCAACAATCAAAATCGTAAAACTTCCAATTTCACCATATAAATAAATAGAAACACGGTTTTGACCAACCGACTTACTTAAAAAAGAGCCCAGTAAATAAATATTAGTTTTTTTATCCCAGTTTAAGAAACAATTGGACACCATGTGCTTCACCTAAGCAGGTGTTTCAAGAGTATAACTAATTATAGAAGCTAATAAGAGTACCTTCAATAGTTTTTTGTTATCGCGACATTGAGAGCAGCAAACCACAGTTATCTGATTTTTTATTTTATTGTTAGTAGGAACTTAATGCTTACCAAATTACATCCATCAATGAAAACAATGTATGTAATAATATTATTAAAATGGACCATAGACATAAAATACTTTAGAAGCATTAGTACATAAATAAATCGCAGTTTACAAATTCCACGAGAACATGTTCTAATTTGATAATTTTACGATAATGACTGATAATGGCGTTCCCCCACTGCAAACATCAGCAGAAAACATAAAAAAATATTAACTAAAAATTAGATATGTTACAATATTAGGTACAAACTAGTTTAATATTACTAAAATATAACAAAACGGCACAATCAATTACTGCATACATGTTTGTCAAAAATTGTAGTAACATTTTTGACTTTATAATAATGGTTCACAAAGTAATGTATGGATAATTGTGCTTAACCAACTACATAAATGATAAACTTACTTTAACACGTTCTTCACCACATGCTACGTTGTTGTGGTCAAAAACTTGTTTCCCGTCCTAGCCTGCGGCAAGTAGGTACACTTGATGGTCCAATCTGATCGATTTGAAAATGTAAATTTGTTCTATATAAATATTTGAAATTTCCAACTTAAATTTATATCCAAAATTAAAATAGTTTATGCATGACAGCCGGCTGTCACGCGGCCTGTGACAACTGATTCTTATCTAAATGCTGTTTAGTTACCATGATTAATATTCATTTAATAGCAAAAAGCAAGCACTTGTAATTGTATTTTTTAAAGTTCTATAACTGTATTTTCACTAGAGTAGCGTTTAAAAAAATTGTTTAAATGTTTGTAACACGTATAGTTAATGATTATTAGAAAACGCATAGAAAAAATTTTTTTTGCAAAAAATGTCTTCATGGTTTTCTCTTTATCTATGTATCTCTCATGATATCAACATATTTAAAACAAAAAAAAATTTTTTAAGCTTTAAGATACCTGGCATAGATTTTTAAAATATTTTCTTGCAGAATGGACACCATATTTCTTATAAAATTTCATTTTATACAAAATAACTTCTAGAATACTTTTTAAATTAATTTTAAATGAACTTACAACGTGTTATAAAGTACTTTGTAAAGAAAATGACCCAGCGGTTTTATCAAGTAACAGTGTGAATCATTAAGGCGAAACAGGACGGGATTTATAGCACGTGTGCAACAGAGACAAATATACCGGAAAAGTAATTAGCTGTTTTTTATCAAATGACAACTTATTATTTTATTTTTTAACTCTACAATACTCAAAACTATATTAGAATTCACGCCCACGAGAGATATTTTTGATTTTAGTTTATGTTGGAAATTTAGCAACAATAACTTTTGTTTAAGATTTTTTAAAACTGTCAGACAGCAACTTGACGAGAAGAAATTTTATGAATACATTGCAATTTTTAAGAGACAACAATTACTGAATTTTAATTCCTAGGTACTGGGTATTCACAAAACAAAGCACCCACCATCGCTTATCATTGCGGAATCGTACGAAATGGTCGTTTTGTGGCATGTAACAATAAAAAACATCTTTTACTGATCCGTTACTTACTAAAGCCTAATAAATTACTCACCGGGGCTCCTCCGGCCCCTACCAGGTGAACCGTTGTCAAACGTATTCGGATATGTACTTACTGGTTAACCCCTATATCTCTTCTTCTTCTTCTTCAAGTGCCTTGACCGTTATCGATCGATGGCGATCATGTTGGCTACCATATTTGCTATTTTTATTTTGTCCACCACTGCTCTAAAAAGTTGCACTGTGTATTGCCCGTACCACTGTCTCAGATTTATTAACAATGAGGTTCTTCGTCTACCAGTACCTCTTTGGCTTTCTATTTTCCCTTGTATTATTAGGTGTAGTATATCATACTTTTCTTGATGTCTTATAATATGAGACAAATATTCCAGTTTCCTTTTTTCATAGTTTTAACGACCTCCATTTCTTTATTGATTCTTCTTGAAACTTCATCGTTTGTGATCCTGTCTGTCCAAGAGATTCTAAGCAGTCTTCGGTAGACTCACATCTCAAGGGCTTTAGCCGTTTAATTAATTCCTCTGTTAATGTCCAGCTTTCTGCTCCGTAATACAGTACTGTAAAAACATATGTTCTCACCATTCGGATTCGGAGAGTCAGGTTTATATCGTGACTACAAAGAGTTTTCTTCATATGTAAGAATACAGCTCGGGCACATTCGATGCGTCTTTTACCTCTATGGAGGGATCCCATTCTTCATTGATGCTGCATCCCAGATATATTGCTTTTCTACTCTATCAAGTTGTACTCCATTTATATGAATGCCATTGTTCTGCAGCAATTGGTTCTTACTTATTATCATGTGTTTGGTTTTGATGTATTAAGTTTTAAGCCGTATTCTGTGCAGGTTCTAGCGATCCTATTCATGAGTATCTGTAGATCTTCATTGCTACTTGCTACAACCAAGGTGTCATCGGCATATTAAATATTATTTACCGTTTTCCCATTTACTATGATTCCCTCTTTTACATCATGTAGTGCCTCCTTGAATACTATATCTCTCAAATAGATTATCTTTAATGGATCTCTTCGAAGGCTATCTAGTGTCACCTGAAATGAGTCGCGGCTCCCCTAGCCACCCGGTTACCCGTCGATAACCAGCTGCTCAAAGAAATGGAAAAACACCAATTCTTGTCATTCAATTGGCATATAGGGGCCCCTAAACCTACAAGTCAACCACACTTGAAGCGTATGGGCCATAGTGCCATAGAAGCATCTACGTGTCATCACTTACGAGACACGTAATCACAATACAGATTATCAATACCAATGTTATTAAAATATCAAACGTCATATCTAATGCATATCAAATTCACTCTACATCGTAGTAGATCAAACAATCACATGCATCACTCAGGTCGATACCACAAAACTTTCTTATTTATGTAAATATAAAGAAACTTAAAAATGTCATAATGTAACAACATAAAGACACAGGTACAACAATACAGTGTGACTCACTTAAAACCGGAACACTCCCTAAAATTTTATATGTAGGTATTGTCCGATTTTGAACAACTTTTTTTTAAATTATAGAACATTTAAAATAATATTTTATGATACATTATTATCTCACTAATTTTTAATTTTTATAAGCATTTAAAGGAGCGCCCAATGCGAATAATGTACTTGATTTTTAAAGAAAAAATTGCTAATACAATTTCTTTAATTTTTGTAAAAAATTACGTAGTAGACCTTGGTTTTGTAATAAAAATGTGATAATTTGTCCTAAAGTATAAATTAAACGCTTTAGAATTTAAAAAAGTTTGTCAAAATCGGACAATAAATATAAATTTTATGGAAATATACCGCTTTCAAGTGGGTCACATTGTATATACCTATATTATTTATCAGATAATCAGATAAACGTTTTGGTGTAGAATACAATTGTGGATATTTGCTTCCTTGATTCCTTTCTAGTTCAATACTTCTCCTAATTATTGGAAGTACTTCACTTGTACTTCCCCTTGCCTTAATTCCATATTTGTTTTGAATTTTTTGATATTTTATTTTCTCTATCACAACTGCGTTTTGGCCACTCTTGTAGATTATTTGTGTCATCTTCGTGCTTACTAGTCTTTCCTTTACCAATCTACACTTTGTCCCTGGGCACTGAATCAAACACTTTCTCTAGAATACCTAATATATCATCCCTTTTTCTTTACGTGTTTTTTCGGAGATCTGTTTTATTGTAAATATGTGATCCTGTGCGCTTCTTCTTCGTCTGAATCCACTTTGTTCTTCTTTCTTTGTCTCTTCTTTTTCTATTACTTCTCCCTATAATATTTTTATAGATTCGTATTTAGAAGTGTTACTCCTCTATAATTATTACATTCTTTTATATATCCCTGTTTGTAGATTGTAACAATTAATGTGCCGTGCAATCTTTTGGAAGTTCTTCATCTACCCACACTTTGTTGTACATACTTAATAGTGTATCTCTTCTGTCACACCTAGCCGTTTTCCGTATTTTACATCTTTTATTACTTCTTCAAATTCTTCCATCCTTATTATATGTTCCTCTGATTTTTTGCTATCTCGCCGTTTTCAATATCTTCTTCCTTTTTGGGATCATTTAGTAATTCTTCAAAGTGTTCTTTCCATCTTTCGGTTATTTTTATTTCTTCCGTTATAATTTCTCCGCTTTTTCCTTTTTATAATTTTTGTATTCAGCGCCTTCTCTGTTCATAAACTTTTAATGTTTTATAGAATAGCTTTTGGTTTCCTTTTGAGGCATTTTTGCATTTTTCTCCAAAAGCCTTCCATTCGTTTTCTTTCGCACTTTTATTAATTGTTTAGTTGTCTCACTCTTGCTTGCATTTGTTGTATTTTTTCCAACCTTGACCGATAAGTAATTCAGTTTGTGCAGTTTTAGTGAAAGGGTTTAAGTTTTCCACTTCTACATTAAAGTTATAAACCCCATATTTTGTTAAGTAAGCAATAAATATATAACCATTCATTTTTTTAAAAGCTTAGTAATTATTATTATATACATACCTTAGAGCTACTAGATTTTGTTGAGTATCACCAGAATTTGTTTCAAGCGGATGAAATTGAGTTTTACTGTTTTTATTTATATTAAAATTTAATAATCCTGCATTAATTACACTTTTTTTCGTTTCATACAAAGTGTAAGTTTTTGTGTTGTGTTTGTGATTGTAAGGATTATCCACATGGTCTGAAGATCGTATATTTACAGGACTACAGTGCGTTTCTGAAAATAGGGACCACTTTTACAATTTGCAAAAACAGATGTCGTTGTTTGGAAAGAATTCACTGGATTTCTTGCACAATATGGCAACGTAATTAAAAAACAAGTCCCTATAGACGCAGCTAGGCAACTTCATTTACATTTTAGATACAAGAGTGAGTCTAATAGAAAAGGTGCCCCATTTTCAGAAATGCACTGTAAGCATACGTTTTAAAAAAGTTGATTGTTTATAGAATGTATACCTATAATACAGCCTAAAAATTATTTAGAATACTCGATGCCGAAAAATCACTTAATATACAGAGTATCTCACCGAGAAGCGCCATTAAGCTGTATATAGAAAGTATACATGGAAAATATTTGAAAACTTTGGAGAATGAGTAAATTCAAAAGGGCAAACTCAACTAAAATATTTTCATCCTTCTGATACTTTCGAGTTGTACCGGAAGTCAACATCAACTTCGTTATTTTAAATAGAACATCCTATATGTTATTGCATTTTCGGATTCTAGGTCAAATTTTCAACTTATTTTTGAATAACCTTTCACGTAGGTAGGAGTTATAGATTTCGAGATTTTAATTATTTTAGCGAAATTTTGATAGATGCAAAATGCACGGAAATTTCTGTTATCTTTTCAGAACTCTATATAAAGGTTAGTTTTAGTTTGTATAAAGAGAATAGGTACAGGGAATGTTATAAAAAGTGAACCTAAAATTTGACGTAGAATCCGAAAATGTAATAACATATAAGGTGTTCCGTTTAAAATAACGAATTTAATGTTGACTTCCAGTACAAGCGGAATTGTCAAAGATGAAAAATATCTTTAGTTAGCAGTTTCTCTAAAAGTTTTAGTCATTCTCCAAAATTTTCCCTCATGTATACTTTTCATATACGACTAATAGCAGTTCCCGGTATCAGGCACCCTATGCGCTGTTAATTTTAACAAAAATTAAATCAATATTTCGATTAAAAAATGTAAGGTATTTTGTAAACTATGTATTATTCTAATGTAATGTAGTTAATTAGGATTAATAAGTCACAAATAATTGATTAAAACTCGAATGCGTAGTTACATATTTATCTATTTTATTTTGTCCTGCTTTCCTTTTGGCCTCAACCCAAGTTGTCGTTGGCTTTTTGACCTATGTCGGTAATACATAGCAAAAATTAAAATGTGCACTACTGCTGGAAACGCTGACGCTATCGAAATGAGGTTTTTTTAGAAATGCAAACTAGCATATTCTGATGGTGAGACAATGATGCATGTAACCGAACCTGTTTATCTCCTATATACTTCTGGAAAGTTGGATCTTATAGTTCCAATTATAATAAGTTAAATAACAACTATTTGAGAATTTTTACATTATGATTAGTAGAGTTAATACATTTATTGAAATTATACATTACTTAAATCTTGAAGACATTAGAATTAATTAATTTTGCATTAATTAAAAAATTATGCATCTTTATTTTAATCTTTAGTATCTGAATACTATCGAGTTAGTGTAAGAAACATATGTAATTAATAAGTCACATTAAATACGTAAATAAATAATGATCGATAGTTATTCTGATTAGGAGAAGACGATTGTCGTATTCGACGAACTTGTATGTCATCATTATCATGTTGTAAATATGGTCTACATTACATTTGCTTATTTTATTTACTTTTATTTATGTATCGTGTTAGTATCTGACCTAATAATGCGCTGAGACATAAAATATGTCAAAGAAAAACAACTAATTTTTTCTGTTTTTGATGAACAAGATTGAAAATTTAATGTAAAAATTGCAAATGGCATAGTTTAGAAGTCTAGTTTACTTGCTTGACAGTTATTATGTTATTTTAATCAAGAAAATAATTTGTTTATATTTTAGCAACAAAAATTAGAAAGTATTCAAAGTTAGCGTGAATTCTGATACTTTCTTAAACACATTGTACCATTAAAAATTAACCAAAAGTTTATAGTTTTTAAAGAATTAGCTAAATACTTTTTGTCAAATTTTAACTCCATCTAATGGGTCAGAAACACACTAAAGTCCATCTGGTTTCGCCCAATTACGATTGTTCCTTTCCACGCGGACATTCTTCTTATTCTTTCTACTCTTGAAGAGTCAGAATTGTTCCTAATTATTTCAAACCATAAACTTCTAAGTTAGAGGAGTAACAACACGATAGCTAATAGGAAGATCCTAATGGAAAATGTCCAGGTGAGATTATGTAATCTAGTTTTGTGTTAAACAATGAATCTCATTTGTAGAGTTACTGTACTCGCCTATTTATTTAATTGTTCAATTTCAAAAGGGATGCTTGTTGCTAAACGTTGCTTACGAAATATGTACGAAAAACGATCGACATATCTTATTTCCCATGCTTTCTAAATTATTAGGATTATTGGTGCCCTAAACATCAATGAATATATTTCATTAAATCAATTCGGATTTAGAGAAGGTCTAAGCACAGGAAATGGATTTAAGAAATTTCTATCAGATAATATCAGATTCCAAAATTATAAGAGGGATATAACTAATGTAGACGATGGATTCCATATGATCGGTAATTAGTTCCATCTTATTCCTGTTTTTCATAAAGTATCTAATTTATTTATTTTTACTTAAATAAAATTAAGTAAGTTCAGTAGTTTTGGAAATTGTGTTTTGATTTTAACTCTCGCGAAACTAATGATATAGTTACCCCTAAAAAAACGAATATAGCTTAATTAATTACGTTGATTATTTTTGAACATAGAAAATTTTAAATTTCTTGAGTAACATATAGTTTAACACCCAAATCCGTCTAATTATTAGCGTAATTGGTTATTATTGTACTGTTTCTTGTTTTAAATTACTGTAAGGCTATGTACAGTTTGAATCATTTGAATAAAATTTTAGCCTTGATAAAGCCCTCGCTAGATAGGACAGTTGGCATTTTCATGAAAACAAAGGTCGTCTAGTCCTATTATTTAGTCCACCTACAAGGAATATACATAACATCATAATGTATTAATTTCTGTTAAATGACAACGTAATAAACTTCTATACTGTTTTCTTAATTGAGAAATCATGTAGATCGATAAGGTAGTCTCAAGCTATAATTAGAAAGGATGTGATTACTTATAGGTATCTTATATTAAATACCATGTTGAATTTTAACGACCTTAAAGCTAAATACTGGTTGACTAAAAAAGGATTAATTTATTATACATAGGGTAAGGTGGGGAAAAAGATCCGCATGGGGTAAAAATCCGCAGGCTGGTTTTAAAAATCTCGCTAAGTTTTAATGCGCATAGACACTAGTTTCCTGTTAATACAATTGGTGCCAGTCTATCCACAAATAATCTGGTGTTAACGTCGAGCAAGTTGCTAGTTATGAGGTAAGAATTGTTTATGGCATTTTAATGTAATATTCTCAAATCTTGACTGTAATTTATAATTTTGCACACTTTCTGAGCCTCCATATTAATTTGCATGTCAAGTGATAGTAAAAGCTAGCCGTAACAATGAGGTTTTCGGTCTCACTACAAGCATGAACTCTATTTTGATATTTCAGTGTTAGATTAAAAAACGGGGCAAAGGTCCGCAGTGTGAATCAAAGACCGCATGCGGATTGCCCTGGTGGTATTTGATGTCATTATTGTTCATGTAGATTAGGTATATCATCATGTATGTCTTGTTCAGGACTTACAAGAAAAAAAAACAAGGTCAAACCTGAGCTGCTTCGCCAGGCTCAAGAACTAATAAGAGGAGGTCATTCCATACGAAGGGCCCAGTAGTGCTAGGTTTAACGATGCAACAATAAGAAAAGGTGATTTTGTATTCTAAGCTTTGACGGGTAGGTAACGAATTGCATTTTCCTTTGTTATCAGGTTGAAGAAGGGATATGGCGTGCACAAACTTGGCAGGTTTAGAAATGTGTTCAGCAATGAGCAAGAAGTGGAAATAGTGGCCCACTGCAAAGAACTTAATAAGAGGTTTTATGGCATTTCATCGAAATCTCTCCGTTTCCTATTATTTCATTATGCAGTATCAAACAAGATTCCTTCACCTTTTAATAAGAACAAAATGGCAGCTGGTAAAGATTTCGCAATAGCCTGCATGCGGCGTCAAAAACTTAGTCTCCTGTACTCCCAGAAAAACTAGCGTAGCTAGAACTATGGGTTTCAACAGAGTTCAATTGGCCATTTCTTTGGAAATTTGAAGGAAGCATATGACAAATATGGATTCAAGCCGGATCGAATTTTCAACATGGACGAGACTGGTGTACAGACAGTACCAGGAAAGCTTCCCAAAATTGTATCAAATATTGGGCAAAAGACGTATCAAAGAACGTAAGCGCGGAACAAGGGCAAACCGTAACAGTTGTTTGCTGTCTTAGTGCGATTGAGGCTACATACCACCCTACTTCATTTTTCGTAGGAAGATATTGAATCCCCTCTTCATTAAAAATTGACCTGAGGGTTATAACATGGCGGTTACCGATAAAGGCTACATGGATACCCCAACATTCATAAAATGGCTGAATCATTTCATCGCGTATTCAAGGCCAACAGTGGAAAAACCGGTGTTACTGGTTTTAGATAATCATGCATCTCACACCAATTTAGAAGCTGTAACTCATGCCAAATCAAACAATGTGGTGATGTTAAGTTTACCTCCGCACTCTAGCCATAAAACTCAGCCCCTTGATCGAGTCTTCTTCAAACCAATCAAGTGCAATTACGATCAAGTTGCTGACAATTGGCAATCCTCTCACCCAGGACAGACAATTAGCGTATACGATGTTGCTGAGCTTTTAAAAACCGCATACGAGAGAACAGCAACAGTGGAGAAGGCGACTGTGTCATTTCGTGTCACTGGAATTTATCCTTTGGATTCAACAGTATTCACGGAAGAAGATTTTCTCCCTAGTGATGTAACGTAGCAAAATCTAGATGACATAGATGAGGAACATTCAGCTATGGTAACTTTTCCTGGCGACGACGAGCCAGTTCTGAGCCTTTTGCTGATTCAGTAGAAGAACCCCTGGCCATTCCTGGACCATCGCGTATTGAACATTCTTCCTTCCCAAAATCCAATATTCTAGTCGCTAGTGTCACACCTGTCTCTGGCCGACATAATGCCATTGCCAAAATTAGCGAAAAACAGAAAACGCACCAAGAGAGGATTAAAATCAACGATTCTCACATCAACACCCAATAAATTGCTTCTAGAAGAAAAAGACTAATGAAAGAAAGAAACTTGTGAAGCAGAAGTCCATAAAAAGGCGACAAAGCATTGTTCAGTGAGGAGAAAAGTGGAGAAAGGAAGGTGGAATCTGGAAGCTCATCCCAGTCAGATGCGGAAATGTCACTTCATGATGATAGTCTCGATGATATTTCATTTGAGGTTGAGAACAGTGAAGAAGAAGAAAACGAGGAAGTTCTACCAGGGACCTATGTTCTTGTAAAAGTTCACGGCAAGAAGTCATTCAGATTATTTGTAGCAAAAATACTTGAACGGAGCGTAGAAGGCTTTAAGGTTAAATTTTTCAAGAAAGCCAAAAAAACAATGAAATTTTCTGAAACGGCAGAAGAAAATATGATTTCCTGTAGTGATATCGTCTATCTATCGTATGCTTTAATGAGTTTAATGAATATGAAAATATACTTGGATAAATAAAGATGTTCACTATAGAAAAAACTCATTCTTTCACCTAGGGGCAAAAGTCCGTGTATCAGGACCTTTGCCTCCCAAAGAGGGACAAACGTCCGTAGGTGTAGGGGCCTCAAAATACGGTTTCATCACCTTTACTTGAGTGATAAGTGAACTGATACTGCGACGGTAGTTGCTTCAGATAGTAATCTTTGCACATGCATTCAAACTTTGTCCACTTCTGTACAGCGAAAACTGAAAAAAACTTAATTGATTTTTGCGGACCTTGCCCCACCTTACCCTACATGTTCGTATTCCCTCTTTTCACAATTATGCCACTCGCAGACAACACCGTGTAACTTTGTGTGATCCGTGTAGGTACACTTCCTTAGTGTAGATGGGGAATGTTTTTTGTCGTGCATTAAATTGTTTAATATTTGTTTCAAACATTTAACTTGATGTATAAGGCTTTTTCTTAGAACAACGTGACAACAATAATAACAACTAACTGTAAGACCATCTACAATAACGTAAGGATCTACTTATTGACAATTCCTTGCTTCGCTTTGGCAGTCTTTATAAACAGTAATTTCTATTTACCTTTATTTAATTATTACATTACTAAGAAAAACTACTTGAATCCTCTTCAAAAGATTGCTGTACCAGAAGGAGAAGGAATCCCAGTGTATATCAGTGATGATAAAATAGTAGAGATATACGTCCAAATAATGAGTGTGTGAGAGAGATCTAAATGGAAAGAAGTAGAATTACTGCCAAAATACAAGAGAACGATCCATAAGAATATATCAAATCACAATCAAATCCTTCTTTTCTCCTCACTCCTTTCTTATTAACCTCGATTATATTTCGTTCGAAGAGTCTTCATCTCTATTTCCATCATTTCCATTTGTTACCAGTTTTTTAATATGATTTTTCTCAGTTGTCCAGTCTACGGAGTTTGCTTCTTTGGAATCTTTCAATTGTCTTCCTTTTATTTTTGTCTTCCTTGCACCTCCCGTTTCTGTCTTTTTTTTGTTTCACCTTGTATTATTAATTTGTTATATCTGAAGTATGCGGTACTAATTGTTTACCGTTCTTCCAGTACCTCTTTTAGGTAATCTTTTAAATTCACACATTTGATCATTTTAGTTTGTTTGTATTTCCTATTATTTTATACTTTTCTTTTGAATTTCTGTAGTTTACTCTCTCTTTCCTGTACACCCCAATAGTTGCTTATTTTCTTTCTTTATTTCCTTGTTCTCGAGTTACTTCTTCCAATTTACTATTCATTTCTGTTAATTTATTTTCAATTAGATTGAATACTTGTCTCCCGTATTTCATCCATTCTCTTTCGATCCTTCGAGATTCAACTTTTCTTATGTTCAATTTTTTAAAATTTGTTTTCCTTATTCAAACTCTGTTTATTATATGTCCTGATTATTTGTTATTTCCATTGTTTTGTTTACTATTTCTTTATCCTACTATTTTTTGTCATTGTCGTGACTACCGATTGGACCGGTCCATTATGTGTCGTCATGCAATGGCTGTGATACGAAATATAAATATAAGGTGGATCAAGATTGACATGATTGTTTTCCTAAACTTTGAAGTTTTGTCACCACACTATATGGTTTATACTGATCTTCTGAGGCACCATACGTAACACTAACATCACAATACAATAATGAAAATAATATACCATACGAATAAATAAATATGAGTTTGCCAAACCGACTTGACTCCTCTTCAAAAGATTGTCACACCGGTATAGAGACAGTAATTGCCCAAGTGATAATAAAAAGAAAGTGTGCTGACAGATATGTAAAATGGAAAGAAGTAGGATTTACCACCAAAATACAAAAGAAGAAATTTATAGAGAAACACGGAAGACAAAATATATATATATTATATATATATATATATATGCGCCTGACTATCTTATTGACCTCCATACATGCAACAGACGTCCACGCTCCGGTCAAAATAAGATGTATATCTAATTGGAGATATATGGAAAATATTTGTTTGTATGTGTAAATAGCAAGCATAGGAAGAGGGGTAAAGATTTGGGCTGGATAATATATACAAATTTTTGCCATGTTAAAAATAACAAGTAACCTCCACACACATTGGGTCATATTTGCCTCCAATGTATAAAATGATATATGTCCACTACTCGTATTTGCCTCCAGCACCATTGCCACATCTAACGAACATAAAACTTTGATGCATAAAAGTTTTGGTACATGTTAAAGTCAATTTGCCTCCGTAAAAGTTACAAAAACATTTGGTATTATCTGCGTTTCTGATGTCATCTAATCAGAGATTCATATACTATTTAACATATTTTCCTTTTGCATCGATTTAAAAAGTTAATTATCATTTTACTTAGAAATAATGTTTTGTAAATATTAACAAGAATTGTAGGACAAAGGACTTTTACTATAGAAAAATATTGAATTGATCTACTAGTGCTTTGAAATTTTCAAATTGATGTATACGCTATTTCTCTTTATCTTTTGTTGACGTTAGAAGGAGATGGCAGATGTAGAACGTTTAGTATTCCTTCGAATGTAAAATAATCTTGACTTTTGAAAATAAATATTTACTATTTTAGATCAATTCAATATTTTTTTATGTTGCGTATTGCTAGAGACACCAGGTATGTACAACAACTTTGGGCTTTAACTTTTTTTTTTTTTCTTTACTGCATGTTTGCGAGATACAGTTAGTATTTAACATTTTTCAGATTTATTTTTACGTCTAAATAGCAAGCATAGCAAGAGCAGTAAAATACGTTGAAAATAGCAACTAGCCTCCACACACATTGAGTCATATTTGCTTCCAATGTATAAAATGATATATGTCTACTACTCGTATTTGCCTCCAGCACCATTGGACATATAACGAACTTAAATAAAAATAAAAGTTTGGTACACGTTAAATTCAATTCGCCTCTCAACGGAAATCTTACCAGCACATTCTGCATTATCAGCGTTCATGATGTAATCTTAATTTGAATATGAGTTTTGCTTTATTTACACTTTCTCAAATGTATAACCCAACAACTTATTAAGTTTAGTTGATCGCGATTGTGCCAATTACCGTTTTGAGATTCTAATATTATTAGAAAATGCAAAGGTACGTATACTATCTAACTTATTCTCTTTTGCATTGAATTAAAAATCTTAATATCTTTATGAAGTGTTTAAACGTTTTTCCTTGGAAATAAATTGTTTTCTAAAAGTTGACAAAAGCACTTTAAAATACGCAATAAGTACGTAGGAACAATAATTGTGGGTTTTAATCTTTCTTATTATTATTTTTTTTCATTTAGTGTACGTTTAGCGAGATGCAGAAAGATGGTCTCTGCGGCAATCCAACAGTCAAAGAACGAGAAATGTATTAATTGTAAGTACCATTTTTCAATTTTAATTTAATTAATTTAAAAATTTTCTACAGTTGTTTAAAAACGGTTGTTTACACATTAATTTAAGAATTCTTTTAACCGTTAAGTATTAGTTATTTTGATTCTAGAGTACCACACAATTGTGTATTAAACGTCTTTTCCAAAATCGAAAGAAAAATTTCTATCAATTTTAAATGAATGAGATCAATGTCGGCAATTTTGATGCTAAATATCTGCTTCTCCTATCACTTGATTAATTATTGTGCTAGCAACCGTTAAATACGCATGATTTTTGTTTACTAAAATGTAAATCTTTTTTTTTTCACTATGAAATTTTGTTTTTTGTGCGTAAAACACGTTAAAAAACCTGTATTTTGTCCACCGATATTATTAAGCTGACACCGGTTCTTTGAGTAATTGTAGAACAAACGTTGATTTTATTAAGTACGTAAAGAGGGATTTTTGACTTTTCGAATGTATTTTAAAAAATTTTCGTGCTCAAAAAACGTTTGTTTTACACACGTAATAATAGCAATACTAGTGTATGCAGCATAAACTATGACAATGATAAAAAGATGAAGAAAAACTAAGAGTGGTGGAAACAAAAATTTTGAGAACTATGTTGGGTACGGTAAAGTAGACGAAAATTATTACTGAATCAGCAATAATGATAAAATACTAGTTGATGTGTACAGTAGAGTTAGTTATTGTCATATGTGGGAAGGAAGACATAAAAAGAGAAAGAGAAGAAGAGAAGAGAAGAAGAAAAGTTTAGTCTTTTTAACAATATCCGAAAGAACATTAAAAATTCAATTCACTTCGACAAAAGTAATTTATTCGCATCCTACAACCACAAATGTGTTCCAGTAATTAAAAATTTCAGGCTTTTACTACGCGGATCACAAAGTCGCAGTTTAGTTTTGTTGACGGCCCGTTAGAATTATTACAGACGTAAACTCTCTTATTTTTAATGTAACAACCTGTATATTTTCGCATTGTTGAATTCTTCACTTATTATTAAATAGAGTTTCATCAAATTTTCCTATACAACTGTTTTCGAGAAAATCGATTATTTAAAAAAAAATGTTCAAGAACAGTAACCAAACTAAATTTTAAAGTAATAAAGATAGAGCAATAAAATTTACAGGAAGTAAAGTTATACACACACTTAAGGTTTCCATTCATACTTACTGAGTGGCTTAATCACATACAGGGTGGTAAAAATTTAACGTCAAGTTTAGTTAACTTTAAACCATTTTAAAATTTTTTTCAAATGGAATATCCTTTATATTCTAGCATAGTCTAATACAAAATTTTATTCTCTTTCCAGCAATATAATATTTCCCTATACCTATCTCTGCTAATTTTTGATTTATCTCTATTTTCTGTTTATTGAATTAAATCATTTGCAAATATCGATGTGAGATTTAAACAACACAACAATCAAGAAATCATTTGCAATTTGTAGTTATTTGATGAAACTTAACTGCATAATTTATTGTGTACCTAATTCTGGAAAACACTTATTCAAAAGCTGATATTTTAAACAGGACAGAAAAATAGAGGTAAATCGAAAACTAGCAGAGATAGGTATAGGGTAGTGTTATATTGCCCAAAAAGAATAAAATTTTGTATTAGATTATGGCAAAATATACAGCGTACTGCATTTGAAAAAACAATTTAAAATAGTACGAAGTTAACTAAACTTGACGTTAAATTTTACCACCCTGTATGTGATTCTACAGTAAGTATGAATGGAAACTTTAAGTGTATAACTTTACTTCCTGTAAATTTTATTGTTCTATCTTTCTTACTTTAAAATTTGCATTATTTTAATTTGGTTACCCTTTTTGAAATTTTTTTGAAAATAATCAATTTTTTGAAAACAGTTCAATTTAGGTATAGGAAAATTTGATAAAACTCTACTTAAAAATAAGTGGAGCATACAAAAATGCAAAAAATATATAGGGTGTTACATTGAAAATAAGGCAGTTCATGTGAACTTCTGGCGTAACCGGAAGTGGATGCCATTATATTTATTAGAAATACCATGTTGGAAAAACCTCAAAGCCAAATTTTCAAAATCTAAATCAGAGTAGTTCCGGAAATAATTCTAGTGGGGCGTCAACGAAAACTAAACTGCGACTTTGTGATCCGCGTAGTAAAATAGTAGGATGCGAATAAATTATTTTTAGTCGAAGTGTTTCATTTTACCCATTGTTGATTCAAGTAATGTATTGTCGTCCGCTTTTTATTCCGGTACAACATCTATGTTATCTAGTGTTGTAGTTAGTACTTTCATAAAACAGTCCACCTACACTTGTTTGTGTTCCTTATTATTTTCTGTCAGTATTCTATCAATTTCGTTCCGATTGTTGTACACTTATCACTATACTATTTTTATAATTCTGTTTTTATGTTACTACTTTTTCTTTATTTTTATCTCTTTAATATTCTACTACATTTTTTTTCTATTTCTAATAGTTGCATTGTATCTTTTTACTGTTTTATATCATTTTTACTTCCAAGCCACTTCAGTATTGTATTTTTAATTCTTCTTTAAATATTTGATTACACCATCTATCTTACGTAGATATTTCTTTCATCTTATTAAATGTTGTTCATTGAATGCTGCTTTATTTAAGCATGTTCCACTTCATTTCGTCTACAATTTAATAATCTTTCTATTTATTTCTTCTTTAGATCATTTGGAAATATATCTCTGCGGTCCGTTTCATTTATTCCATTGAATGTCTGAATATCTGTAATTGATCCATGTCATTTTGTGATGCTTATACATGATGTCCAGAAACTCTTCTGCCAAACGGAAACTACAGATACTAGAGACTATTTTATGAAGATTTAACACAAATTACTTTAATCCAAAAATGCTTCCTTACTGAACTATGACCCTTTTAAGAAGACATCCTTATTAATACGGCGTATTCGAATGATTTAAAGAAAACTCATATAACAATGTCTTTTTCAAAGGGTTGTAGCTCACTTAGAAAGATTAAACTAATTTGAGTTAAATCGATATAAAATAATCCTCTGGTCTATATGCTTCGTTCTACTGATAACCATTTTTATTCTTGTCGCTGGGTAGCGCAGACTCTAACCATAAAATTTTTTAGTTTTATGTATTGCGTGTTTTCCTCTCCTTCCGTTATAAAATCCCACCTTCCTACTTCTACATTCAAGTCTTTAGTTCCATTACACTTTTGGGATTTTTTCTACTTTTCGTTTTATTCAGTACTATAAAAGTTACCACATGTGGCGTTTTCTTTTCACCAGTTGAATAATTAAAGTGTTACAACTTCGTTTTTCTTACCTACTTTCCTGGATGACATGACATCGTTTTGAACTCGTTGTTTAACACGAACATTTTTACTGAATCTATTGTTTCAATATTTGATTCTGTTATTCTACTTCTTTGTCTTATTCATTCTTGTCTTACCAACTATGTTTTTGTCATCTTCAGTATTTAACTTATGACATACATGTTCGTACCTGGTAGTATATATTGTTTTAGGGGCCAGTTCCTATTTGGTATGCAAGTTGTGTTTTCTTTTGCATATTTTCATCTTTGTTCCAAATCATTACCTTGCGTTCATTGCCAATTTCAAATGCGCAAGTTTTACCTTAACTCATGTTTCATGCATCTTTTGGGAAGCTCCTGTTTTTCATTTTATTATAAATTTTGAGAATGTTTCATTTTTCTTCAAACTGCTCCAGTTTTAATAAATATTATTTCCCTAAACTGGGCAGGCATGTTTTGTGACTTTTAAACTCTTAAAGTTTAAAGAACGAATTGTTGCTCCTCGACCTCAGATCGTACATTAATTTTAATATTTAACATAATTTAAGAAAAATAAATTATTCAATGGAATGTTCAAAATGCAAGTCGGTTAAAAACACTTAAGCTATCAGCGTTAAGGCTGGGGAATTTTTTGAAAGTGGTGATCAACATTTTCTAAACAAATACGTGGAAAACCCTATTTGTTAGTAATCCCACATGCGGCAATGTGCACTAAAATCAACCACCTAGCAACTTCGTTAACATTTCTTCGCAATCATATTTTCCATTGGGCTTAAGCATCGGCTTAAGAAAAATATACTTCTTATACCAGAATTAACTGATAAGCTTAAATTGAGAGTGGTACAAAATCAAATTGAATATTATTAATTGAATTATATGCCATGATATAGTTTTAAAATAACATACTATTCTGAAGGAAATAAACATTGCATATTTCAACAAATGGCAAGTGAAAAAACTAGTCCTCTTTTATATGAAATTTTTACGTTAAACATAAAAAATTAAGCAAAAAGTATATCACGTCAAAGATTAAACATTATTAAACGATATTTATCCACAAATTTCAATTTACGTTTCCTCAAACTAATGTTCAGGTATAAAATACAAAAGACTCAAACTGCATATGGGAATTCCCTAGCCTTAATTAAATTCATTTTTGATCCATGCATATAGATTGAAATTCACTAATAGTAAATTGAAAGTCAGAGCAATAGATCTTGTAGGTAATTACTAAACTTGCAACCTTTGTAGCCTTTACATCATCATCTGGACTATCTACGTTCGAAGAATCTGGATCTGAATACGTTCCATCTAAATCGCAGACTGATTTTAGTGACAGCTGTGAGGTAGTACAATTTGCATTAAACATAATATTAAATTATTTAACATTGTAAACTCTAATAAATTCCTAGTAAATCTAAAAATAAATGAAAATACGGTACATATGTTGCTCGATTACATTGAATATATTTAAAAGAAAAACTTTAGATCACTGTTTTAATATCTAATATCTCATTTTTAGAATTCAGACAATTTTATTATACAATCAGACTCGGATCGTATTTCAAGTGGTTCTAAAAATCTGATATCTTGCCTATACAAGAATCGTTGTTGTTTTGTTCAGAAACTATTGAACACTGGCATAACAATAACTTGTGTCTTCAAACTCAAACCCAGTCATTAGAAGCAAGACCCAACGTACAAGAAAATGATCAATTTTTAAATTACGATAATGTTGGAAATTCATTATCCATCGTTCAAACACTTTCCTCTACAAACGAAGCAGAAATGGAATCTTTTCAAAACACTGTGACTGTAAGAAAATACAAAAAGAAAAAAACATTTTGTAGATTGTGCACTTTAGAAGTCACTAATTTTGAACGCCATTTAGAACGTCAACACAAAGACAATGAAAAAGTTCATGAAATGCTAAGTTTTCCGAAAAAAGTAACGAAAGAAAAAAGTAATAAGTTTGTTACGAAACGAAGGACATTTTGAAGAGTTTTTAAAAGGAAACATAAGACCGGTATACAAAATACATGACAAACCAAGTACAAATTATTATCCTTGTGCAAATTGTAAAGGATTGTATTCAAGAAAGTATTTATTTAGACACAACCAAAAATGCGTGGCCGCGAGTATTAGTAACGATCCTACTAAAATTAAACATTTGTCTGCTTCACAAACTTTGGTAGCTGCTAGTATATCTGCCAATAATACATTACATAAGTTGCGAGTAAAGGAAGAAGTGTTTAACATCATGAGGGCTGATGAAATAGCTTTTGTTGCAAAATCAGATGCACTAATATGTCATTTTGGTGAACAATACCTTAAAAAACATAGCAGGCAACAAATGGCTACAGTATGCTCTAATAAGATGCGTGAACTGGCTAGACTTCTCATCGAATTTAGGATAGTAAAAAATGATAAAAGTATCCGATTGTGTGATTTACTTGATCCTACTTTGTTTGATTTAGTAATAGAATGCGCAAAAAAAATTGGGGATATGACGCTACTACAAAACATACAGAGCTCCAAGCTTATCTTCACACATCGGCACATCTTTAAAGCAAATAAGTGACTTGTTAATAAGATTATTGTTGAAAAAGATATTTCAATCAATATTTTGGAGACGGAAGCTAAAATCAAACAAGTGAAGCAATTTAGGGAACTAGTAAATACTCAGTGGACCACAGAAATAAGTAGTTTAGCATTCAAAAATCTAAATGAGACAAAATCAAACAAACCAATAATTTTACCACTAACTAAAGACATTATGAAATTCAAAACATACGTAACTGATGTTGCCAATAAAGCTATTGCAATCTTAAACAATAATAATAATGATAGCAAAGAATATAGAAACTTGGTAGATGCTACTCTAACTTTGACCATATTGTATAATAGACGACGTATAGGGGATGTACAATATACGAAACTTGAAACGTATTTAAAAAATTTTTCAACTATCAACCAAGATGAATGTTTAAATACTTTAACAGATGCAGAAAAATTACTAACAAAACATTATAAAAGAATAGTTACTGGAGGGAAAGGCAGTCGAGCCATAGTAATTTTGTTTCCACAAAACCTTCAAAATTTTGTAAATAAAATTGTTGAAATACGTCAAAATACTAATTTGGTACCAGAAACAAATCCATATTTGTTTGCGTTTCCTAAAAGCAAACAATGGGCAAGGGTGACGTTGCCATACGAAAATTTGCACAGAAGGCAGATTTACAAGATCCCAGATCAATTTCATCAAATAAACTTCGAAAGCAGATCGCTACAGTTATGCAAATTTTAAATCTGGAATCGTATGAAACGGAGCAATTTGCCCAGTTTATGGGCCATACGGAAAAAACTCACAATGAATTTTACAAGTAAGTTTTGACCATAACTGTATAATATAATGTCATTGTAAAATTCAGCAATTATGCTAAGAACACCTTATCTCACATTATACTTGTAATTTAAATTTCAGTTAATATGTCATTACAAAAATCTAAAATTTTAACAATTTCAGACTACCGCAGGATATTTATCAAACTGCTAAGGTTTCGAAGTTGTTGATTCTCATGGACAAAGGTGGTGGGCATAAATACAAAGGAAAATCTTTAAATGAAATTGACATCAATCCCGAAGTAGATTTAGCCGAATCTGACAATGAAGAAGAGACGGAAAGTACAATCACAAACATGAATATCGTAGTAGATCATTTTGAGGGTGAAGCTTCAACTTCTGCAGAATGTAGAAAAGGTAAAGTACGATTCTTATATTGTTTACGTATGATTATACCTTTCATATTTTTTAGCAGTGAAAAAACCGGTAGAACACCTTGGAGTAGTGCGCAGATTCACCTAGTGAAAAAGAATTTAAATCTCACATTGATAAAAACAAGCCCCAAAAACATGAATGTGAAGAATTCCTTAAAAAACATCCTCACTTATTTAAGGATAAAGATTGGGTTCGAGTAAAAACCTACGTGTATAATACTTACAGGATAAAATAAGAATGCTATTAATAACTTGTATTTTTTCTCATTTTTACAAAAAATATATTTTTAAAACAACTCGTATCAAATTAATAACACATAAATCTTCAGATTGAAATCCTGTCTCTTAAGTAATATAGCAAAATAAACAAGATCTTGGTCGTTTTGCAATAGGTATTTTTCAATGTTCATATATTAAAAAATAGATAAATTAAATTACTACTGTCTGTTATTTCGTATTTAGTAACGTGGTGATTATTTCATTTTGTAATACTTCCGCGCTACAGAAGAACCTCGTATGTGCAGATTTTTTCAAATTTAAGATTTTAACATTTTTTATAAAGTTCGAGATTCTAATCAGACTGGTACAAACAAAAATAGTGGTAAAAAATGTTCTTGTATTTTAAAAAATATTGAAATTAAGCGTTTTTCCTTAACGGGCAAAGCAAATCAGTTTACTTGGTGAAATAGTTTGAATGTGTTTGAATTATTGCATCTTTTGATAAGTTAATGGTGATAGATTATTTCAAAAATATTTCGTAGTTTTACTTCCGAACTTTTTATCTGTTTTTCTAACCGCTTCTCGTTTTTCTTATTATCTATTAGTTTCTCCAGAAATCTAAACATTACCTACTGGTGGTGTGTGTTTTAAAGCCCTTCATAAGTAAGTGTTAGGATTTCTCATTGAAAACAATTTTTAAGTCACCTTTGATATTAGTTTATTATGCAGTCTACGGCCAGAAAAGGCGGTTTAAGCAGAGGTCAAATGCTAGCGTTTATGACGAGACATAAAACAGATGCAATAGCTAATCGCAATGAGACAGTTGAGATAACATCCTCCTCTACAAAAACCCAAAACATTCGCGTTGAAGATGAGAAATTACAATTAATGAGAGATTGTTATTTGTTTCCAAATATGAAAATAACACTAGGAATTATTTGGAATCTCTTCAAGGCCACATTTCAACTAGTGAGATGTCTGTTAAATGATCATTTAGAAAGAATGTTTGAAAATATTTCGAGCCACGATTTAATTCCTAATGACGAGGTGATAACATTGCATTTTGTCGATTCTAATAATGAATCGATGTTTAACATACATTGACTTGACTGCGCTTAATATACCCTCGTTATTGCAGAATTCACAATTCATTGGAAACCTGAGCTTATTATCGGATAGTGTTTTGAATTCAAGCAATTTCTTTAACGAATAAATTTAAACCGTTTGCTGTTCTTTGGCATGAAAACATTTCGAGACGCAAAAAGAAGTTGTTAGCGCGTTCCACAATTTTTGACCATCGGTGCTCGGGATTATAAACATATTGTATTGTGGGCCGGTAACTGCAGTGGACAGAATAATAACTGGCGTTTTTCTCTTTTTAATATATTTAAAAATTCGAACGAGGTAACAGCAGGAAGTTTTGCTATTAGATATTTGGAAGTAGGACATACGTACATGTCAGCGGACAGTTTCCACCACACGGTAGAACAAGGGCTAAGAAAGCATCCGAAGTGCTATGATTTCCAAGATTTCGTTGAAGTCGTTAAAGATAGTTGCAAAAAAAGGAATTATTGTTAAAGAAATAAGTTACACAGATTTTCGACATTGGCGTAATCTTGTGACTAATTATCAGCTCCAAAAATTAAACTAGAAAAACCTTTTACCAAAAAATATATGCTCAGTTACAGTAAGAAGAGAACAAAATGATCTATTTTATAAAGAAGATTTAACGTGGAAGAAAAACAATTGGCTATTTTGGGCAAAAAATCTAGAATTTTGGAAAAATCGGATCAGAATGACAGGGAAAGAGGAATTAATCAAACACGAAAGGATAATTTGATCAAGAGCCTCTCCAGAATTTAAACTTATTTTCTGGAAAGAGTTTTCAGTAAACAACTCTTCCGCAGATTTAACTAATCAAATTGAGGATGAGTAATGGGCTTTGTCTTTTTTTTTAGTCTCAAATATTCAATCGTCAACATCTTCAAAGTTGTTTCACTGCACATATGAGTTTTTTCCGTAGGATGGCAGAATATGGTAAATGATTTTTTAACGCGTGTCCTGCAAGCTTCATGAGTTGACAACCACTCTTTTAATTTACAAATAATGAAAAAAATAAAACTGTTTTCAGTAAAGTTCCTTTTTATTTTATAATTTTGCAGGAATCAATGATTCACTTTATTAAGAAACCTAAAGACCAAATTTAACTGCTTATATTTCTGATGCGATAATTAGTTTTGATTTGTAATGACCGTGATACTAAACTTTGAAGTAGGAAATAGCGTATTTGTCTCTCACGTTGTTGCCAAGTTTTGGAGGCGAATACGACTGGCGCGCACTAGGAAGCAAATTCGTAAAGGCCATACGGTATGATGTGTATGTGTATTAGTGGGTGGCGCCACATATTTATAATTACCTGAACTAGGTTGTATAACTGAATATGTGTACCTGCAAAATGACCTCCGATACAAAAACTGAAAACAAGTTTACAGACCTATACAAACCGTCTGATGATCATATACACGCTAATACCTAGTGGCCTCCGTTTTGACGTATTGGCCTCCGGATTTGGAGGGAAATGCGTGTGAGTACATTTACAGATTCGGAGGCAATTTTGACGTTTTATATATATATATATATATATATATATATATATATATATATATATATATGCAAAGAAAATAAGTGGATAATCTTTCGAAAATTTGTATAGTCAATACATACAATATTATAGAAAGTGCCTTACGTGGTTATGGTTAATTTGATCCAGTTATTAAGGGACGGTTATCAAAGCTAAAGGAAATAAACATCTTGATTCAATCTTTCAATTCGCATCGTCTGAAGATGTTGTTTTAAAATAAAAGGCAAGTGAATACAGTGTTTAGTATTTACAAATAGATCATATGCGATTTCTAAAAAATGGAATCTTCCAAAACGGTTTTTATAGTTCTTGATGTAATGTATGAATAAACGTCACGTGATTGTGTTAGAAGAGAAGGAAAAGTACAAATTTACGAGACTAGTATTCACATGAGAAATCCACAGGCACAAAATGATGCAAAAACATGAGGATATCGGAAACATTTTCCATGTAAAATAAAATGCCGTTCCATAAAATAGTCGGAATATACAGAACTCGGTTAAAAGCCGTTATAATCCTTTCATATAAAGAAGTATATGAAAAGTCAGAGGTGTCTGCTGGATTTAAGTCATATCCACCCAGGGCAAGGAAACGTTGCCCAAGAAATCTAGCTATCACAACTTGAGGTCAGGCACACCCCCACGGTGTGTATAGAAGGAAACATCAGGAGAATTAACTCAATTATTTATAAGAATATGCCTTAAATACATATTGATGTAACGTTAAAAATGACAATTGATTGGCAGCTTACACTGTGAAATAGACAAAATGAATAAAGCAGGGTAGAATCAAAATACATGTAATTAAAGATATCTACATAACTAGATGAAGTCTTTCCCTTCCTGAAGTCCCAATACACACTGTATCTATGCAAAGAAACTTCTGCCTAAGTTAGTTCGTATCTATCGTATCCTAACAAAATTTTAATAGGCTATGTATTTATAGCAGCTAAATCAGTTAAAAAAAGGTGCTTTACAGAAAGCTATTTTTAGAATCCTTAAGAAACTTCCAAACATATTGCTTCAACACTATTTTTGTTCAAACAAACGGTATGTTGAATCAAAGTTAATACAACATAGTCGGGGAGATGAGGAACAAAAAATGCAATCACTTTATATTTATGTGCAACGGTGATGCCCAGCTGCAGTCTGAGGAGCGAGCGATGTCCATGTCGACCATGGACTAAAATTCGTGTTTGGCGATTCTTAGTTTGTCGGGTGCGAGGCGGCGTGGTATGCTATCGGTGGTCCTGGAGTGGTTTTAATGTAGTGTTTCGGGACGTGCGGTGCACCGGAAGGTCTCGTGGTCTCGGAAAATTCCTTAAGGATTTCGTGGAACGGGGTTGGTCCTGAGATGTCGCATATGGTAGGCCTTCCTTGTTCCGACGTCACTCTAGTGGCTTGCGAGATATTAGTTGTGATCCAGGAAATCGGCCCCAATGATGGGTTTTATCACGTCTGCTATCACAATTGCGCCAGGCAAAGGATCTTCGTAAACCCAAGTTAATACTGAGGGTTATGAATCCGTACGTCGCGATGGTCGATCTATTTGCTGCTGTTAGTTCGTAAGATGTTTTGCGCCGTTGTCTGTTAACTAGTTTGGAGGGGAAAGCTGAAATGTCCGCGCCGGTGTCGACTATGAATCTTTGACGTGTACTTCGTTCGTATATGAATAGGCGGCGCGGGGTTATGTGAAGGCTGTCGTTGGCCGCGTTTATCGACTGCATCGGCAAATATCGCCACGTTGTCAAGTTTATCGTGTGCTTGCGTTGTCAGGGATCGCCTGCATGGTCGTTGGCAACCGGTCTAACCACAGGGTTCGTAAGAAGTCGTCGGGGACGGTAGTTCCGCCAAGGTTCTTCAGGTGCTTTAAGAATTGCGACGCTTTGCGGTTGCCGAGTTCTTGGCCTTCGAGTAGCTGTGGTATTTTTTGTATTTGGGATACGCTCAGGCGGTTGATTAGCTCCACCCTTCGTTCGGTGGCGGCGGGCATCGTGGGGGCTGCGGTGTTGGCAGCTGTTGTAGTTTTCGTGGAGGGCGCTTTTCCGTTCATCTTCGTTGTAGGCCGCACGAGTTATCGCACGGAAACGGATGATGATGAGAACAAGTAGAACCACAGAGTAATTGTATGGAGCGTATCGGCGATGGTCAAATTGGCTGTTGCACTGCCATTTACGTTTTGCACGATGATCTCTTCCTTGGATTCCGAGCCTCCCATTGCTTGTGCATGCGTCGGAGTTTTACCAGCGTTTGATGACGAATAGTACAATTATGAAGAGCACGGCAATTATCGTTGCCGAGTAAGACGTCTTAGATGTGCCGTTGTTGATAAATTGCCGGATGAATTTCTCCTCGAACGTTGGTATTTCTCTGATTATGAGCATCACGTCCGGTTCACCACTGTGGCGTTTATGGTGTGAATACCCTAGACGGGGGGTCGAACCAGAGAAAGAATTTGGAATCTAGTCGGTTTTTACTAGCGTTTATTATTTACACATACCGTAATCGAGCTGTACTATTTACAATAATGGAACAAAGCAAGTCGCGTACTATGTGCTGCGTGAGTGATACCTGATATGGTGGTATCACATGTCAAGCTGAAGATTGCTGGCCGGGTTGGATGTTAGCGACGCGCCGAATTGAACTGAACTGATACTTTAACTGATTCTGATGGAACTCTGACTGTGACTTATTGACTGACTTTGTTATCGTACCTACTTCGTTTTATATGTACGAAGTAAGTTTGTTTGCTTTGTAAGCAAGGTCGTAAGAAATGCTTCCCGATTGTCAGCATTTCCTTAATCGTAATTGTTTGTTTGAATTTCGAATTCCACGTCGCAATATGCGGATCTAAGATTGATCGTGTCGATTGGCGATAGGGTTGAGACGGCAAACCCCATAGAGTAGATAAATAGGGTCGTCAGTCAGCCAGTTTTCATAACAGTTAGCGTGGGGAGGCTTCGATTTCATATGGTGCGTCAAGTTAACGTAGTTTCTCACTCAATAGGAGCTGAATATATCGCAAAATAGTTTAAATAAAAGATTAATCAAATTCACTTGTTCACAATTCAAAATGATTTGGTAATGTAGAGTCACCGTTTTGCTTGGGCATTAAAACTACTTCATTTCTTCAAATGGAATATCATGTATTTCACAATTCTGAAATCAAATTTAATTCCAAATACTAACATTCTCACTCTTGGGAGTGAAAATAGTTCTGGCACACCTCTAAGTCTGTGCGATATAAATGTATTACGTTCTAGCTCTCAAGATAGTCAATTTTCCTCACATTGGTGCAACATAGCGTTATCCTTGATTGTCAATGCGGTGACAGATTCGTCATGCATTCGTGGAGAAAGTATAGTCTGTTACGTGATGTTCGTGATTCCTCACGCTCGCCTCCGGCTCACGCTTGGAACCTTTCATTCGCATCGAATGTTCATTCTAATCTTGAGTATACCTACTATTTTCCACCCACTACTATAAAATGTAGTTTGTGTATGACATTCTGTTAATGAAAATGTCGCATTACAAATGGTACGGAATAACGGGTGAAAAGTAAATTCAGGAGTCTGTTTCGTTGTAGAATTGTGTAGAAAAAACCCACACTTTAAGTTACTACTGTAATTTCAGGCGCTTTTCAATATATTCACAATTAAAAGCATAAAATAGCTACTTACTTTAAATAGTACGAATTATTTTTATAGTCGTGAGATCTAGCCTTTTCAAAACTTGTTGTACTATACACTACATTGCATATGAATTCTACACATACCTGAAAGTGTAATCATAAAGCATAAGATACCTAATCAGTTAATATGATAAAACGTGTAAAGATTGATAGTACAACAAATGTAGATATATATTTTTATGGATTAATTATTTACGAACAATTTACCATATGTACAATTTAGTGTACTGCAGTAAACAAGCAATTTAGCACTTGAAATAGGTAGGTATAGTATTTATTTGTTGAACACTTTTGCTGATTTAAAACAAATAACGTGAAGGTTAATCGTACTTTAAAGTTTATATACTTATTCAAACAGTTCATAAAATTTAATCAGACGAGATGTAGCTGTAACGTTTGCAAAAGTAAATAAAATATTTTAATTACATTATACGATTAAATTTGCAGGTTGTGTAAATTTTACCTAAGCTGCGTATAATGATTAATCGTAAAATAGTAATAAAACATTATTTAGAAGTAGGTATGTGGAAGATGTACTTACCTGTAAAAGATTAGTTACCTGACTGTGAAATCATATCACTCAATATAAACTGCCCATAGATAATTAATTTTAAGACACTTATCATTAAATCTTCAAATACAAGTGAAATATAAATAAAATTAATGCAATTATATCATTCATTTAATAGCTCTTAATAATTGTTCCAATTTTGTAGTTGAGTACGGCAGTAGTAGATAAATTACACACCCCAAAGAATTTACCAATTTCTAACTTTAACCATTGATTATATAAAGCTTATCAAAATGTATAATGATGCTATGCAATCAAGGTACAACCATTGATTATAATATTCGTACAACGATGTCGTTGTATATATTGAATTGTCTATACTAAACCAGATTTATTAGTGTTCATATTAATTAAAACTGTAATCGATAAATAATATAAAAGTTCAACTGCTGAAATTAGATATCGGATTCCATTGAATAAAATAAATACGATATCCGTGCAGATAAAAAATACTTTACGGTAATAAATGAATATCAATGTTTTAAAAGGGTAATGTCATGTCTATTTGCGATAATGATCTAAAGTTTCAGAAATACATGATAACTACAACACGCAACTGAAGCAAATTGTCATGACGGTTACGTAATTCAAGTTAATAATAATTTTTTAATTGATTTAATTTAATAAACAATTTAACCTTAATACGAGTATGCAATATAAACTGAATATGTATTTAAACTTTTTAATTTAGAGAATTTGGATTATCAACCTGATACATTATGGACTAGTAGGTAACAATAAAGTAAATAAGAAATTATCCCACATAATAAACAATATTTTGATTATATTTTGATTATTTCTCGAAAGAGGTTGAAAATCTTTTAGACATAGGCAATATGTTCGAAAGATCCATAGCAATGTGGGAAAAATTGAGAATCTATAAAATAAATAGTGAGGACTATAACCACTTTAACAATAGATAAGGCACAACAAAAACTTATGAAAATTTCAAATAAGTCACACGGTCAGTCCAGAATTGCCATGCATCTAGTTTTATTATGAAAGTTAGAAAATTTTCGAAAACAAAATTTACTTGTGAATTATAAAGACCAGAGAATCTAACGTTTTCTGCAATTATTCATATTTATCTTACTTTTATGTTTTCTTTTAGTGTCGTCAGTTCGCTAATAATACGTAATAGTGGCAAAACTATAAAAAATACGTGTCCGAATTATAAATTTTTGGCAGTTTTTGTTTCAGATAGATGCTCCAGTTCAAGATTCAACTCATTCAATTTCAATATCAAATTACAACTAAATTGAAAAAAACAGTATTAAAATTATATTGACTCAACAGGTTTATGTTATTTATTTTCGTATCTATCGTTAGAGAATAATAAAATTAAATTAAAATTTGTTTCATGAAAAGTACCAGTTGTATAAAGCAATAAAACGTATTTTTAAAAACAATTTCGGGTGAATAAAAATCAAAAACAAAAACAAATTAAATATATTTATATACATTAACCGCGATATTAATGTACAAGTGGATAGCGTTAGCGATTCTTCTAATCATATAAAAATGTAAAACAGTACATTATGTAACTAAGCCTGTAATTCTGTGTACAAATCGTAGCGATCGTAAGATCGTAGCTTAAAAAATTGCAATTTTGTGTGTTGCTGTAAGCTACAAATTCTTGTAAGTATTCTCGTAAATCCTTACAACAAACCTTGACAGACTAAATTGCAAATAATACCAATCTGTAAAATTTTCGCTACGATCAGATCATAAGATACGATCTTCCGATTTTATGATATTACGATTTGTAAGTATAGAATTGCAGTATAAAGCTTGAATTCCAAGTTTATTATAAATTGTACTCAGACAGTTTTTGGTACTATAATGAAATATCACCCAAAGTTATCGAAACTGCTCTTAGAAGTATCCAATTATCGCTGAAGTTCTCGGTAGTAGACTCCTAATCAAATCAAATCAAAAATGATTTGTTGAAACAAGAACGTCTTCAGGGATTGGACCGTGTCGAAATGGTAACCGTAGTCGCCACCAGGGCGAGAAACGTTGCAACTACGATTACCAATTTGACACGAATCAATCCCTGGAATATGATTGTGTTTTAACAATAACTCTGGCCGTGGAAGACTCAATTCTTACAAAAATAGCTTTTTTGTCACTAAAAATAAACAAGTTCTTGAAAAAAGCATAAAATATCTCACATCAGGGCTTAACCTTTTCTATAATACCTAAAAATCATCCAAAATTATCGAAATTGCTCCCAATAGTAACAATTACCGCCGAAAGTATGTAAGTTAAAAAAAATCTCGACGAATTGAAAACCAAATTTTTTTTATAATCACCAACTAGTTTCCAAGAGATTGATTTTAACAATTTGAAAACATTACAAATATCAATTTTTTTCCTGCGTTATACATTAGAAGACCAATCCTTCCAAAACTCAATCCAAGATTTCGACTGGTATTTGTACTGAACTGACGCAATCAATATCCACGGGTTTGTTTCCACACAATCCAAACATCACCCCTTCCAGCTGACAGACCTGCTTGGTGGAGTGTGAATCAATGGAATGGTGAATTCCGGACAAACACCTTTTACTCGAGCGCATTGTCCCGACTGCCAAGGTCGTACCTTTTTAGTAGTATGCATGCATCGACGTTTTGAAGAAAAGGATTCATTACACTCTAACAATTGACTATAACTCCATGTCATGTTTCAGCCTCTGTCAAGCAGCAACGTCAAAACATAATTGTGAATCATTCATCCAGGTCTGTTTAAAATTCTGACACATTAGAAAATTAATTTATTTTATTGTCAATTTAAGCGCTTGAAGTTTTCTCAGTAAAACCTGTCGCGGTTCCAACTGGAGATCAAGCTGAACAGCCACGCTTAAAAACTAAGAAAGAAACATTATTTTGAAAAACCGATTGCGCTTAAATTAAAGGACAATTAGGTGCTAATTAAGTAGCCTATTGTAATCAAGCTTGATGTTTTTGGTAAAATGTGTTACGGTTCTAGGTTAAAACAAAACTGCAAACCGCCACGCTTAAAATTCTGAAAGAACCATTGATTTGGAAAATTGTATACGCCAGAATTAAGTGTTAATTTGATGCTAATGAAATGTCTAATTGTCAAATTAAGCGCTCGATGTTTTTGGTAAAATGTGTCACGGTTCTAGCAAGTTGCAAGAACAAGAAGAAATAGTTAATTTAAAACATTGTTTACGAAAGAATTAAGGGCTTACTAGATGAGCCACCACGCGTACAGTAGAAAGGGTTACAATATGAGTTGAAGCTGTGCGTTACCAGCGTTACAGTGATGAAACAGAAACAAACTCGAGTCGAGAACCGTGCGGACGGACGGACACCCACCAGGGCGGCGCCGCCTTGACGGACTTTTGATATATGATACGATGCCAATTAAATGCCGTATCGTAGAATTAAGCGCTCGATGTTTTGTTGGTAACATGTGTGGCAGTCCAACTTGAGATTAAACAGTAACTCCCACACAAAGAAACTAAGAATGAACTATTAATTTGGATAACTATTTACGCAGATTATTCAATGCTAATTAAAACTCTATTGTCTTACTAAAATTAAATGCTCAATCTATAAGTTTTGCAACATCTAGTGTCGACTCGTGTTAGCGATTACGTACGCAAATGGTTCGCACTAAGCAACTTTGTCGACAGGTATGTGAAAGCAGTTACATAGTCGATCCTTCGATAATTATAGCCAATATAAGTGTAAGCAAAAATAAAAATCTCGAATCACCTGTTGTAAGTTCGTAAGAGGTTGTACACAATAGCATACAAACATTGAGAATCACTCGACAGCTGTTTCGTCCTTTTGGGACTCTTCAGAAGTGAGAGAACTCGAGTGTAAGTTCACTATTGTACAAATGCTCAATGTTTTTACGGTACATCGTATACGGTTGTAGCATGATCTCAACCTGGAACCGCCACACTTTCTACGAAAACAAACTGTGCGTTTTATTGGGTAATATGGCAGTTAATTAGCATTTAATTAGATTTTAAGGCTGCGTTTAAAAACGCCATTTCAATCTAGTAGTGGTCAAATTTAGAACTAAACTAAAAGTGGTATCACCGAAATAGGAACTTTCTCCGAAGCCTATAATTTACGCTATAATTTTGGTCATTTATGCGTTAGCCGTTACTTTGGAAACAAAGTGCGTATATGATTCAATTTTAATATGATTACTTTCAAATCTAATGTATTTTTGGAACACTTTGTATAATCAAAATATTTTTAAAATGTGCACCCAGTAACTGTACTAAATGTGACAAAACCTTGAAAACTATATCGAAAATTGTACAAAAACAATGCTTCGTTCTTAGTTTTTAAGGTGTGGAAGTTGCAGCTTGATCTCAAGCTGAAACCGCCACATTTTAGAAAACTTCGACTACTTAATTTGACAATAGAGCATTTAATTATGATCTAATTAGCTCTTAATTATGAATAGATCCTCCTAATTATATAAACGTGTAATTGTAGTTTCCCACAGCCAAGGTCGTACATATATTGTTAGAACTGTGTAAACTAAAACTTTTGTTAAAGTACTTGCAACTGTGAACTCTTGATTTCTACAACGGCAACATAAAAAACTACCCGCGTGACTGTTAGGAAATACAATCGAACGTCATGTTATTGGCTAACAAACTCAAAATTCTTTATTGATTTAAATAATACAGGTAAAATTCTATTAAATATTAGTTATTTTTAATTTAAATTTCAATTAAATAATATTAATGTTTCTTATCTCCTGATGGAGTATTTGAAAATCCAAGTACCCTTCTAAATCAAAACTTATAGCGAAAAAAAGATAAAATGATTTAATAATGACGATGCAATGATAGCAAGTTACTAGATATTGATGAAAAGTCAAAGGTAATTTAGCAAAACTACAATAAACCAAAATTGAGGCGATTTAATAATGACAGCGATATTGTGATAAAAAGCGCCTAGTTATTGGTGAAAACTAGTAGGCTAATTTCGCCTCTAGTGACGAAAGGTAACGTTATGGGATATCTCTTACTTGGGACGAAAATCATGTTTCCGCTGAAGTATGCGTTGACGAAAACTATCTTTTTATAAAGGTTCATAGAAAAAACATTTTTTGCAACTCCCTCCACATTTATATTACAAATTTGCGGTAAGAAGGTAGTTTTGTCTTAGATTAATTTAAAATGTCAAGTTTATTTTTTTTTATTTATTGTTATTTGTGACTTTTGTATTCGAGTACAGTTTTCTTGCTTCAATCAAAGTTCTATGTACATTAAATCAATTGATAAATAAATGACGTACCTAATCTATAATCAAAATGGTTACTTACAACTTGACAAAAGTTCAAAATCCTTAATTGTTTAGTGATGTAGTACACGCTGCAAGCAATGGTCAAGTGACACAATGGTAAAATTTTGACAAACGTTATAAAAAAAGTAATGAAATTGTTTAGATATGAAACACGATTGAATTGTTACTGTAGTTGATAATAAACACGTTACTGTATACCTTTAGGTATACGCCAAGTACCATATCATTATTACCAAATAAGAGTACATAATAAAATTAGTACCCATTAATACGTATATGGTATTCATAATGTGATATTATAAACAAAAATAAATTCGCATTTCTATAGTTAATATCATATGCGTATGACTCATTATGAATAACTGCCTGAATTAATTTTTTATAAACGTATAACCTTAGTATAATTTTTTATGCAGGTTTCTGTATCACCCATAACATGTAATTGTAGTACATTTAATCAGATGTCGCTAATTTTATTTAACTTCCTGTATTAATTTCTCTGAATTATGTAGTTATTAAATGTCTGATATGTACTATTGTTCAAATTCTTGAAAACAGAAATAAAATTAAATGCAGTTACTTATACAATTGATATTAAACCAATAATCAAAATAAAACGCCAAAATTGGAAACGTCAGTCGCACGGCAAACTTAAGTTCCTTGAATCTGTTTTTTTTTCTAGCACACATGAATAATGAGGAACAGAGCATTGTAACAAAATTATTATAATAAGGTACATACGCAAGCTTAACTGATTTTAACTATAAACAGAATCATTTCAATTTTTTTATAAATTTTGGGTTCCAATTCTAAATGTACAATAAGTAACTAACATGTTTTTGTTCCATTAAGTTAATGAAAGTTAATGTAATGACGCCGAAATGGATCGAAGTTTGTCATTTCCTTTTTATTACTGTCCAATTAGTTATATCAGAGAAATCACTGGGAGTAAGGGGTTAAATACTTAACAATTGAGATTTTGTTAGAGCAACAGGTATTATCCAAAGGCTATACTACAAAGTCAATTGAAACATACCACAAAACAAGTAATGGCTAATAATACCAGACCCAATAATTACGACTTTTGAAGGGGCGGCGGCCCTGCTCGAGAGATGATTATTATCGTATTTTAGTTTTACCAAATTGCGTCCTCCTTTATATTAAAATTGATCTGGTTTTCTCGTAATTTTCTCCGTAACTCGTTAGTTTATTTTATATTTCAGTGAAAAAATAAGCTCACAAAACTACATAACGGAAGAAAAATTATTAGAACTAAAACAGCCAAAAATTTAAGAATATTTATGTGGATTAGTATCTACTCCATTAAATTTGAAGCGTTTCAAATAACGAGTGACAGAGTTTGCACTCTGGGTCCCAGCCACGCCTAGCTTCGTGAGTTGTTGGCTGGGTGAGTAGTGGTCTAAAAGTTATTCTTGCTCAGCGACAAACATGGTTCCTTAGTAGAATTTTTATTGATTTTTGTTCCATGATTTTTTATTTTCTGAGGATTCTTATTCTTGGACTTTTTTTCGTATGTTTCTTTACCTTGTAATGTTCTAAACTAACATACCACTTTAAAAGTACCAAACCCTGTTGATAGAACCTCGTAAGCGTGAAAATCTAGTTTTGAATATAATTTTGATACGCAAAGGCTTTGAGAGTTAGCGAAAAGTGAGACGCGCGTTAGAGCCTCGAGTACGGAGGTAAAAAGAATCGTGGTAACACGAAGTCAAAAAACGTATCCAATTTACGGATTTAATAATAATAAAAAAGAAAAATAATTATTCCTTAAATAAAGTCTTGCGTTTGGCATTTTATTTTATTTTATTTGCGATTGTGCAATATGTAGATAAGTGTTCCGTTTTCCATATTAAAGAAAGGTGAAAATTTTACAAATTGGTGCAAATTTTGCTGTGCTCTTGATGTGAAGGAGTTGTAAGCCGTTCTTTGCGTTAACTTGGATTCCATCCACCCTCGCCGAGTAGGCAATACCGCTTTTTTGAAGCTGAAACTGTTGGTTGCATCCGCTCCGCAGGCATCAACTCTTGTACATATAAGTGCTTTATCATTATTATTTCTTAACTCTGTTTCCAAACCGTCTTGGATTCTGCAAATTTGAATTTTTACTAGTGGTTCTTGTCTATAAGACATATCCAAAAAGTATAAATAGACACCGGACCTTTTTTAATCAATCCTAATATTGTTGTATAAAGTTGACTGGACTATCTGTCATGTTATATATCAAACTTTACCAAATTTCAAAGAAATAGTTATTTATGTATCAAGGCACTAAAGTTTTATTTTTCATGATGAATGTGTTTTAGTTGCAGAGGCGTTAGCAAATAACTAGGTATAACTTTGAATTTTTTTAATTTTGTTGTAGATAATTTAAAAGCTTGCTTACATAAAAACTTAGATATAGCATCGTTTAAGTTGTGTTGGTGTATGTGTATATGGATAAACTTTCATTTCTGTCAATTTTGGGTTACATTTAAGTCACGTTTTAATGCACGCTACCACCCGTTATTTTGCTGTAATTTTGTGTACACTATTAAAATAATTAAATCAATTCAATTCCACGGCTTGCCCTCATTATATTTTAATGAAATTCTCAATTCGAATTCTCAAAGTGTGTAGATTTATGCCGCTTAATTGTAGAGACGGTTAGTATTTCAATCCCTGATTAAGATTAGTTGGTTAATTTCCAAGGAGGCAATTGTGGTAAACCCAAAATTTAAGTGAACTCATGACTGAAATACTAGACGTACATCGATTGTTAACTATTAATTTTAAAATATATTTGCCACGAGAATCGAAAATTTCTTTTAAATAAGATTGCTGCCCCAAAGTGTCAATAAGTTATTGGCGGCAAGGTGAAAAAAGTGTTCAATAGACGTTTCAAAATAATGTTCAATGAATGAAGAACTACTCAAAGTATTGCTTACTTCTTCCCAAAAGCGATCATCGAAAATGAAAGGCACTACTAGCATTACTTAGATAGAAGAAAAGTCCATAGCATAGCACAATTTGAAAATTTTGTGGAAAAAAAAGAATAGTTTACATGTTATCCGGAACATTTTGAAATAAAGCTGTTAATAATATTACAGAGAGGTACATTGAAAAATATATAAGGTACGCACATTGTAATAAATCTTTCTGGTTTTCTTGTCCAGAAAAGTCTCTAAAGGACTTACAAGTAGAAACATTTGACAAAAGCTTACTTTCAGTTGCTGTCACCTCATCAGAATGTTATTGTTTCACACCATTATTTTATATCTATGTCCAGGTTGAGAAACAAACCATTGCAAAGCACATTTCAAAGTTACAATGCAACTAATAGAATGTGATTTCGTACCCAATTTTTATGAGGTATTCGAGATACATAATTGAATTAGACGATTAAGTGTTACAGTTGGAAGAAAACTTTGAAAAATTGTTCTAGACGACAAAGCAACGAAGTGATGAATCAATCAAGTTCAGTAGCCAGTTGTCAATATGAAATGAAAAATATGTCGTACTGGAAGAGCACTGCAAGACATGTTTCAAAAATTTGCATTTCAACTATTTTCAAGAAAAAAAATTAAAATCAAGTATGTCAAAAAATAAATGACCTTGATTGTTCATATTGTGTTAATAATCTTCAGCTATTTATAATCGAAAGTAACCAATTGTCCAGAAACATACGTTTTAGTGTTTACATTGACAATAAACCTTAGAGAATGGAAGTAGCTTCAGGTGTGCATTTTTCAATTCTTTCAAAAAAATAAACTAAGAGAATTAAATCCTAACAGGGAATTATAACCGTCAAATATTAGGTTTCGAACATATTCAATCAATCTTGTTACATGTAAAGGAAAAGTTTTCATTAACTGTGAAAAATACAAAGAAATCCTTTGAAGGAGACTTAGACAAAGTTCCTACAAGTCATGATGACCTACTGTTATTTATCAATTTATTCGTATGGTACATTTTAAATATTGTATTGTATTATGGTGCCCCAGAAGATCAGTATAAACCTGTATAGTGTGGTGACGAAACCTTGTGGATCGGTTCGTCTTGGCAAAGCATTTGCTTTAAGGCGTAGGAGAACCACTAAAACATAAACAAGCCAACCCTTACCCACCTTAGTATTCATACGTAATAATATTAATTAAGTATGTAAACATTATAGAAGGTAAATAAGAACATAAAATATAACAGCACAGTCATTGCATAACGACATATAATGAACCGGTCCAAGTGCCAATCACAACAATGATGAAAAATAGTAGGTTAAAGAAATAGCAAAAAAAAATTATTAAAAACAGATAATCAGAACAGAGAATACAAAATATTGCTGAACTTCAGATGTCCTTCAGATTCGTAAGCCATAATATTACTTCTTCCGTTAAATTATAAATGTTTACAAACATTTAAACAACATAGAGTTGCATTTTGGAAAGCTTGTTCTTATGCGATTTACTTTTGACCAAATTTTTCTTTTTTGATCAAATCCCGGAACTTCTATTGTTGGATCATCATCAATGAGATGAATAAGAAGTTGAAGAAAAAGTTGGATGTGTTCTAGGTATACTTGAATTTACGTCCCATTTTGAAACCTATTTTTACAAGGAAGAGGGATGTTCCTTAGACTCATGTGAACAAGAAAGTAATATTATAAGAATGGGAATCGCCGGTTGTTGTTATCCTAAAACCTGACGATGGAATACGCTTGTGTGTAGATTACAAATTTGCAGTAATTGAGCGACTAATTTCTGCAAATTTTGCAATTCGCCTTCGAAATTCCAAATATTCCTGCAAGTTAAATCTTTATACAAAGCGTATTTACACTTAAAAGTAAATGAAGCTAGTAGTTGTATTCAGACAATTTGTTTCAGTTCAATTTGCATCTTAACAAATTCCTTTTTCAAAAACAAATTAAGTATCTTCGTCAAATCACCGAGCATCTGAAAAGTACAAGCCGTAAAGACATTCTTCGCCCAGAAAATGCCAACGACATTAGACGTTTGTTAGGTATGGTAAATACCTGTACTACTACTCGTTTATTCCCAATTTTTCTACAATATCATATCCTCTTTGAAAAATACTTTGCAAAAATCAACGTATTTGCTTTTGTAAAACTTTGATCAAGCAGAAATAATTGCAAAAGAAACCTACGATCGTCCGAAACTCCAAGATGTGATGAGCAGACTACAATCAAATTCTTAAGACTCTCCATTTACAATCGCCGATGGTTTATGTTTTAAAAGAATCATGTTGTTATTCCTGAGAAATTTAGATCGGTTGTTGACTACATACCACACACATTGATATCACCCGAATTAAACAGTTAGCTAGACGATACATTTATTGGGTGGGTATTGACCAAAGTGTAGAACATTTAGTACGAAGTTATAAAATATGTGCAAAACCTCAAAAAAAAAGCCTATCTAAGTCATTGTACATACATCCGTGAGATGAACGATACACCAACCATCATTTCTCGATTTGCGTGGATGCGAAATCTAAATGGGTAAAAATACGTTTTTTCCTAGATGCTCCAACATCCAGTTCTTCAATAAAAATGTACGTTAGACGATATTTTTTCTTTAAACGAAATAACTCAAAAATTCATAGCTCCGCTATTAATGGATTGGTAAATTGTTTGTTCAGATATTATACCGAATTACCGAGCTGGGTGTGTTGGAAATTGCAAGGTCGAGAGATTCCTTTAATTTTCCTATAATCGACGTCGTCGACAGGTTTAAATGAGGGACTGTGGTCGTCCAATTTGCGTCTATACATTCAGACATATTATTAAATATTATTTCGTGTTTCGCTGATTGAATAACATATGTTTTTAATTTTGACCATGTCGCTGGTAGTACATGTGTCAATTCAGGGTTTGAATTTTCATTTGAAGAACACGGAAAGCGTGGAGATATTACTTCCTTTTCATTAACAAGTAACGAACATTGACAGGGTAACTGGATTTGTAACGCACCTGGTTGGTTATAATTACTTTCTTCTACATCAAAATTATTATTTGGACACATTATACTTGTTTTATTCTTGGGGTGTGTGATAATGAAAGTATCACTGTCTATCTCAGAAATTAACATTGATTGGGAGGCGTGACAGCGAAAGGAACAATGTTGGCTCAAATCCTCCACTGTCGCTCCACTGTACATTTTATAAGCGCACTGAGGACCATAAATTGCGTCAGAGTCGAACCGCGGCAAATAACACAATTTATCGTGATAGGGCTTACAATAATGCAATGAAGTTCCAGAAATAGTCTTTAGGGTTTGATTATTGGTTATAGCCATAAAAAGCGTTTCATGCATGAGTATGCATGTCTCATTCTGCCATGCGAATGGAGTGGTAATTAATTCGTAAAGGGTCCATTCTTGGTTAGTTGCGACGATGGGTATTTTGATGTGAACATATAATTGGTTTTCGGTAATCGTACAGTCAGCAATCGATAGTTTGTAATAACGAGATAATTCGTCAAGGGGAATGGCTAAGGAATGACCATTCTTTGTTAGTTCAACCGATAAGTTTTGTAAATCTGTTAGTAAGTTTTTTGGGGTTACAATTAACGGTGGAATTTTGTGATCTTTACAAATAGTTAATATTTCCATGCTGTGCATCACTCGTCCTAAGTTTAGAGTGTGTAATACTAGGTCGTACACATGCATTATTGTTCTTTTTAATCGTCCTTCATGGATGCTTAACTTCTTTTGAATCTTGTTTCTATACTCCGCTTCATGATGTTGAATATTGTTGATTTTATTTCTTATTTCCTTCAAATTATCTTCTAGCTTGTCATGGTAATCGTTAAAAGTTTTGGAATTATTACTAATCTGTACAAGGCTATCTTCTAAACCTGTACGTAGTTGTTTGAGAAATATTTGCATTTTCTCATAGCTCAATACTAAATTATCAATTTTTCGATCTGTGGCTACTCCACAACACCAGGAGAAGAAGTCTCCTATGAACTCTAATGCTCGTTTATGCCTATTCATATCTTTATTATTAAATGCTTGTAGAAATTCGGTATCTACCGCTTCGTGAGTTCTTCTCAGCTCTGCTGAGATCAATCTATTAAGTTTCTCTATTTCGCTACTTATTTTACAAGTGTGATCCGTTTCTTGACACGACTGATTTTCCTCTACGTTTGTTAGTAGCTCTACCAATTCGGTTGACCAGCTTGTTTGGTATACCAATGGAATTGTGGCACTGTACGCTATCACGTCGGGTAGCTTTTTCCAAAACGCCCCGGTGATGATTTGTACTGGTATCGCTCGTACGGAAATTATGAAGTATAGTCTGAAAAGATAAAAAGTCTTGGCGCATAAGTATCGAAATTGTTGTATTTAACGCATAGGTATATAATTCTTTATAATTACTAGCAAAAGAACAAGAAAAAAAAAGAAATGTATATATGTTATTTATATATATATATATATATATATATATATATATATATATATATATATGTGAGAGTTAATCTTCATCTTCGTAGTATTCTCCACCGGATTCCTCCTCGCTCTCTTCCGGCTGGGCTGTGGTTACTATGGTGTTATAATACTCCTTAAGGTATTCGGCTCCCGCCGCTGCACATCTTTGGAGTGCATCCTGGTATCTGTGGCAGCTATGTAGTTGCCCTCTCGGTATCGGCGTATTAGCGTCTAATACTTGGTCATTCCCAATGATTTTGCGAAAATATTTTATCTTTTCTAAGCCTTGTATTCGGACGGTGTTTTTTCCAATTATTAACTTTATTAGGGCTTCCTTTATCGAGTATGGAACATCGCCCTCGTCCCATGACAACCCATGGTAATGCGTTTGGAGCCAAGCGTTGGTAATTAATTCTTTCGATGACAGGCCCTCTGCAGGGTAGGGAGGCTTGAACGTAAATACCGCGGTTTGGTCCATTTCCGCGCTCGTAACCGCTAACTCCTTCAATACTAACTCGTGGTTCCTTCCCCGAAGGAATTGGGCGTCTAGATACTTGCTGCTATAGAGCATAATTCAATATTACTTTTCGTGTTTTGAAGGTAGTTAAATGCAATCGTGATTACTTGCAGCGACGTTTGATCGACACGGTTGAGTGACTTCGCAATTTATCATGAATCACGAACCCATGTCGACCGATGTCTCTGCGTCTATCGTTGGAACAATAATTATGATTGGGAGTGAAAGAATAGTGAACCTATAATAAATGGGAAACTTTAGTTGGCAGACAGGGTTCTACCTTTGTATCCCCATGAACCTCGTGACTCCGAAGATCATGTGGCCTCAAGGGTACACTCTGTCCGCCTGTATCTACTATCAACAGAAAACAGTGAAATTAGCTATAAACATTAGTGAAAATTGTGGACTTCCGAACTGGTGGTGATAATATTTCATATAGACTTTGAATGTATACATGAGGTTTCGCGAGTTAGTGAGGAGTTACCTTGATATCAGGATTATAATCTGAAATCAAGGCCCTCTCACTCTCTTTTGGAACCTTTCTCCATCAAACAAGTTGAGTGAGTTTATTGATGACTTTCAAGAATCTCAGAGGACCTGGCAGTGATCCTACCACAAACGTTTTATGATTGCTTGTGTTAGATTCACGCCATGTTCTCGAGTTTGTTATCACTTCTAAGATTAGACAAAAAGTGCAAACTAAAAGAAATTGATAGTGTTTGGATGATTCCTAAGTTGCAAGGTCTCGTAGATCGATGCTAGGCGGCTAGCTGTTTTTATCTGAGATCAGTCTCCTCGCATCGATCTTTGGGAATTTCCTTGAGTCTACTACAAAAGTTAAATCATTGTGAACAACATTGAAATTCCTGGTAAAAGAGACAAAAATATCCCGATCGGCTGCAATAGTGTAGGGACACGCTCCTCGTTGGAGTGGTTAATTGTTATCCTCACGGTAATTATGTTTATAATATTATTTGTATAGGTTAACTAGCTATAGAGAAAAACAGGTAAGAATTGGTTATGTTTCTAATGTCCAGGGATCATGGTAGGGGAGGATTCGTGAAACATGCACTATATCAACTTTAGACTTTGATGTCGGCCCCATTTGAACCAAATAATCGACGTTATTGCGAAATTTGTGATTTAATGGTGATGTAAAATAACCGCATTAACAAAGAATATTTGCAAAAGTTAATGTGATAAGGTTTTCCATAGGAAATGATATCGAATCGAATCATGCTGCCTGTGCATGATGAGTAAGTCATCGGAAAATTAGATCATACAGTAAATCATAATTTATAAACAATATTTTGTTTAACTAAAGAAAATATAAAATGTAATTGCATACAATTGCAATCGTATCGTAACAATAGACCTTATTTATAATTCCGCAGATCTGATTAGATTTTGAGCATATTCTGAGTAGCTAAAAAGTTAACTTACACAGAATTAAAAATTTTTTAATATTTATTTTACACATTTTTGTTTTCAATAAAAATTGTTTATAATTTAATTATACACAACTTTTGTTTAAACAATTTTTTGATCCGATAAGTAATTACTGAGATATAACAATCACATGCCAGTAATTGTTGTAACAATATCTCCACCAATATCAATTTTACAAAAAGTTGAAGGAGAAAAGTTGTTGGAAATTCTATTGTCTGTTTTTTCTATAACGCAATTTTATTTCCGCTTATCGGGGCGATGTGGAGTTCTGCGGTAAATGCCGGAGATTTATAACAAAATAACTTTTGTCATTTTAGTAGCTATACAGTACGTCCGAAAAAAGTGTGGCGCATCAAAGTTATATTTTTTCTTATGAAACACCCTGTAATTTGTTGTGTTTTTTGATTGCCCGCAAAAATACTTCCTATTTTGTCAAAAATTTTTGAACGTGCTATATACAATCAAATAAATTCATATTTTGAAAGTCAGAATATATTTCATGTTAATCAGTATGGGTTTAGACAAAAGAAAAATACTTGTGATGCAGTCAGTGCTTTTGTTGAGCGTACTTTGAATTGTTTTGAAAGAGGCGAGCACTCATTAGCTATATTTTTAGATTTAAGTCGTGCTTTTGACTGTGTATCGCATCAAATCTTACTTACCAAATTACAAAAGTTATATAAATTTGATCAGGTCAGTTTGGATATGATAAAATCTTACCTATCTAATAGAACTCAAGTGGTACGTGTTAAAAATATCACATCATCACAATTAATTGTAGATAAGGGAATACCACAAGGTTCAATTCTAGGACCACTATTGTTTTTGATTTTTATTAAGGATTTGCCATTAAGCCTACCAAATAACGTAAATAGCATTTTATATGCTGATGATGTAATTATCGTAATAGATGGTGAAGATGAAGGAAGACTTTTAAACGTTTCCGAACAGTTAATATTATCTGTAGAGGAGTGGTGCAATATCAACAAACTAGACCTAAATAAAAAACAAAACAACTAAAACGTTTCTTTCACTTAAAAATATTCAATCCAAATGCAATTAGCGATGTCAATTTTCTAGGAATTAGGATATACTCAAAACTAAACATATCAAAAATTCAATCGCAATATTTATATATTACGTCGTTTAGCCGATAATGTGTTTGAGGATGTTTTAAAATCAGTGTATTTTGCTATAATACAGGCTTACTTTAATTATTGTAATTTAGTATGGAGAAATTCGGCATCTGCAAAAAAGATTTTTGCTCTACAACGTAAAGCAGTTGGAATACTAGGAGGTCTTGGTTATAGAGACGCGAATGTAGAAACATTTTCATTAAATTTAAAATCTTAACTTTACCCTGTATATTTATTCTTAATTGTATAATCTTTGTAAAAAAATAGAACAACAACTTCTAGTAAGGTCGGATATACATAAACATTATACCCGTGAAAATGACGATTTAGTTTTAAATTACTATCGTTTAAGCAAAACGCGCAATAGTTTTGTATATACAGCTAGACAAATATTTAGTTCTATTCCCATAAAAACTAGGAAACTTAGTTTAAATAATTTAAAACTTAAATTAAAATTGTATTTGTTAAAGCATGCCTTTTATTTTTTAGATGAATTTTTGAATTGTAAACATAGTTTTTAAATAGTTTTTCAATTTATATTAACAAGCTGACGTCTGTAAATGATTTATCATATTTAGCAGAAATAAAGAATTATTATTATTATTAATATTAAAAAATAAGGTATACGTTTATAAAGGTTGCCTATACCTAAACACAGAGTGTTCCGAGTTACTCGACTTTTCTTAAATATGTAGTAGGTATTAAAAAATCAATATCTTCTAATCCAAGAAAATTATAAGATAGTATACAGAATTAATATTAAAAACACACATTAAAAAAAATGATCAAAATAGGAGTTGTTGCTGAGAAACTTTGGAACAATACAAAACAAATATAGAACCACCTGGAACAACAGCAAATTATTAAATGTTAAAAATTGTGGAGGGTTAACTCCACGTTTCCTTTTCATACATTTTTAATGTATGTAGTTGACCTTTTAATTGTATTGTGTACTTTTGATACTGTTTGACGCAATTCTCGAATTTAAACTTTCAAAGTGTAGATGAACACCAGAACATAACATGGAGTGTTCTTTTTTTAGAATTTCATCAATTTTAATGTAGTGATAGTTCATGCAGAATAGAAACCATTAATTATTCAATAATTTGAAAATACAACAATTATGGTTAGGAGGGTAATTTTGTGATAGTACTTGTTGAACTTTTGAAGTTTTCCCCAATAACAAAGCACATAAAAGACCAGAAAAAATCATCGAAAAGAATTCAACCATTATTTTTAGAAAACAATGACGATTATTTAAAATTTCCATATAAGATAATTACAAATCTGCGTTTTCAACACTAATAATCTAATTATGTTTGAATTTAAATGATTCGTTCAGTGTAACATTATCATCAAAATAATTAGGTACTATCGCAACTTTAAAATCATTTAATTAAATTCATAACTAATTTACCTTTCGTACCTAATACAATATCTGAAGAAAATATATTTAGGTGCAAGTAGATTTGCACATTTAATGTTAACATTTAAATATCAAGATTATATATTACTAACGATAGATAATCATACAATTGCAAATAACTACAATCTGTATTATTTATAAAATTTTTTTGTTGATAATTTAAAAGCATGCACTAGCATGGAGAAACATTTAAAATTATAATGAAAAGTAAAAGTATACATTCCAAAAATGTTTTATTTATATGATTCAAGGAAATCATTTAACAAGTTATGGGATAGAGAATTAATAATAACAATTTTAATGTTTATTCATTGAAGAATTGCGCAAAATTAAAAAAAAAAACCTACTTACTGTTCAACAATATTTTCGATCAATAATCACAACACATAAAACGGCCGTAGCTGTAATAGTAATAATTTTTCTGATTACGGCGGCACTTTTTTCCATTATTATTGAAAAAACTTAGCACGAGGTACGCATTGCAGTTTTGTTTAATATACGTAAGTGCTGACAACTAACACGCAATACTGACACAAAATACCCGGAGCGACTCCGGTTTAGGTTACGAATTTCTACTTGATAGCTGAGTGGAACCTGAAAAGAAGAGGACGACAATAGTTGAAGGAATGAGATCATCGTAAAGCTATAATGTGGAACTGTGGGGCGTATCGCGACCTTTATTGCAAATATAGAAAGAACAATAAACAAGACAATGTGAATTAAAAACAATTCGTAATAATTTAATTTTATCATTCGTTTTCAATGCAACACTTAAAACATTTATCTACAATAACTAGTTTATCGCATATAAGAACGAATCTGTTTGAAAATTTTTAATTGCGCAATCAAGTTTGGCGAAGTAATCAATTATATGTCGTTTATTATTAGTTGATCTAAAATCAATACACTTACGTCACTTTCTTAGTTCTTTAATTTTATTAAATAATAATTTTTTTCAAAAACGCTAGCACATTTTAAAATATAAATTTTTTCATAAGTAATTCAGTTGTAAACAATTGACACATGTTTTGTAATAATTCCATAATAAATATACTTTTTTAATAGTGATAAATATCTAAAATCTACACTGAATAATAAATAAATATGTGAATATTCGATTAAATTATTACACTGCAATAGGCAACCCAACGTGCATGCATATGTAGTTCTTGTAACAAGTTCAACAATATCTACCCAAAATTCGTACATATTCATAACTTCCATTTCAAGTTTCATTTAAATATGATTAATCAATTTTTCCAAATTGTTAAAGTTATTGCATCTAGTGTATTTTTCTAATACCTCAGATTTACTCAAACGAGTTGAAATGGCAGTCATTATGGTAGCAAAGCAACTAAAGGACTTGGGGTTCATATGTAGACAAACCCAAAGTTCTATAAATATTTCACATAATTGTAACTACTCGTATTATTGACAATATAAAAACTTAAATACACTTTGTCCCAACTAAAACCCCAAAAAATCTCGCTTGGGCAAAATTCGCCATCTTGGAAAAACCGCCGCCACCTTGATTTTGTGCCTATTTATCGTATAGAACCCTAAGCTGATGGAAAAAGTATAAATTTTTACTTTGACAAATTAAAATGTTCATTTAATTATTCTCTAAATGTATACTGGTATTCATCATTATTTCCAAATGCTCATGCAGTTTTGGAAGCTTCCGAGTTTACTTTGAACTTCATCGCGCCGACCACGAAATACACCATTTCGAAATACACCGACCACGAAATGGTGTAGGTTCCGCAGCGTCTGTAGATATTAACGCGGGAGGCGAATGCGAACCTAGCCGAAAAAATGTTGAGTAGCAATGACGGTGATAGCGGGCTTCTGCCGCTACCAAGTCAATTTCCGTGCCCAGTCTTCGCGAAAATTTCTGACCCCATGAATATGCTCTCTTACAAGCTATTGCAAGTATATTCTCTGTGAAAGGTAGGGTAGTAACAACGCTGTATGGTACTTGCCGGTCTGGATGTTTGGAGTCGCAAAAATTGATTTCCTTTCCACATATCATGCATGCCTTTTTGAAATCAAAAACGTTACTTGTGTTGCTCAGACGTTGCCTTCGTTTAGGTTTTTGTTCACTTTCTCCTTCACTGCGCACCTTGATTTTGTACCTATTATCGTATAGAACCCTAAGCTGATGGAAAAAATATAAATTTTTACTTTGACAAATTAAAATGTTCATTTAATTATTCTCTAAATGTATACTGACATTCATCATTATTTCCAAATGCTCATGCAGTTTTTGGAAGCTTCCGAGTTTACTTTGAACTTCATCGCGCCGACCACGAAATGGTGTAGGTTCCGCAGCGTCTGTAGATACTAACGCGGGAGGCGGATGCGAACCTAGCCGAAAAAATGTTGAGTAGCAATGACGGTGATAGCGGGCTTTGCCGCTACCAAGTCAATTTCCGTGCCCAGTCTTCGCGAAAATTTCTGACCCCATGAATATGCTCTCTTACAAGCTATTGCAAGTATATTCTCTGTGAAAGGTAGGGTAGTAACAACGCTGTATGGTACTTGCCGGTCTGGATGTTTGGAGTCGCAAAAATTGATTGATTTCCTTTCCACATATCATGCATGCCTTTTGAAATCAAAACGTTACTTGTGTTGCTCAGACGATGGCTTCGTTTAGGTTTCTGTTTACTTTCTCCTTCACTGTGCAAAGGAACGCGGCGAGTGACACTGTTTTTGTCATTGAGTAGCTCAGCAATGTCATCGTTTTTTTCCAAACTTATCCGACGTAGGTTATTTAAACCCCTTTTCACCACAACAACTTCACCACCTTTACACAAAACACTCCCAGCGTCTTCCATATCTAACAGTCACGCAAAAGTGCGCCTTCTTGTTAACACCTGCATAAAACACCTCTATTTAACGGACAACTAAGGAACTACTGTTTGTGATGGCCATTCACAGATCGCGGCGCCAAAACCCCTCGAATTTGAATGTCACATATCAACATTTGTAGTCTTACAGAGATTATCGGGTTAATGTTAATGTAACAATTAATGTTTTCAACTGTCTACAATATTGTCTACTTACCTTCTAAGTCGCGTACACATTCAACTTCAAAATCAAGATAAAGGATTTTTCCCAAGCGGGATGTTTATTTACATTCAAACAAACAAATTACTTATATCAAGAACGAAAAAATAGGAGCAATAATTTGACCGCTATGTTTAAAACAAGATAAAATCAAAATGGTGGCGGTTTTTCAAAGATGGCGAATTTTTCCCATGCGGAATTTTTTGGGACGATTACTTACATTCAAGCAAACAAATTAAATCAAGAACGAAAAAAATCAGAGCAATAGTTTGACCGCTATGTTTGAAACAAGATAAAATCAACGTGGCGGCGGTTTTTCTAAGATTGCAAATTTTTCCCAAATGGGATATTTTGGGACTTTTGGGATTTTAGTTAGGACATCATCCTCGACATTTGTGGCAATTTTCAGCTTGTTATTTCAAATGTCCGGGTCAATGTCTAATTTGACTGGTCTATATAACGGGTTTATTACTTTAGATCTGTTTCCGTAGTTAATCATCAGTTTTTCTTTTTATTAATTGTTTTTTGCGCAATAATATGAGAAAAGTAGCTGAATGTGCTAAGTTGTTGAGAGATGGTTGAGATGAGGATTGAAAAGCACTATTTGCTTTCACTTGAGTAAATGCTTAATATTGTAGCTTTTACTGTACGTGAAAACTGTAGTATTTACTTCACAATATGCTTGAGGAAGGACTAAAGTAAATATACTAAAAGCAATTGCTTCATACTTTGCTTTATATACTTTGGTATATACAGGATGTATCATGACGAAATTCCATTAGAGTTTATAGGGAATTATTTGAAAATTATTATGACTAGGTTTTGACATATGCTCAATCTGAAAAAAATGTTGGCTTCTTGTTGGCGCTTTCAGTTGTACCGGAAGTAACCATCAACATTTTGTTTAAATGGAACACCTTGTATATTTTGAAACTTCACGTTCAATTTTAAGTTGACTTTATGCATTATAGACGTTTTCGAATTATTCATGTCTGACATATGAACCACATTTTTCAAATCAACGTGACACGAAGCCTTTCGAGAACCCAAACAAATTAGATACATGCAATCCATCGTAACCGTGGAAAAAAAAGAATTTTGCGCAGGTAACGTAAATGAGTAGGGACCCGGTTGTACACTCAAACGTAAAATGATTTCGTGACTGTTGGTTATTGCATCAGCAAACACTGGCCTCATAAGGGACTAGCGTACATTAGAGATCGTTTAAAACATTGCTTCACATTTACAGTTCCTATATAATTAAGTTACAATTACTAGAATTTGGTAATGAAGAGAGGAAAGCGGCCCAAAAAATCTTTAATTTAATTTTTAATTATAATGGCGTCGTTTCGCTAATTATATTATGCCTAAAAATGTTAATTTCGTAAGGTGCATTACAACAATGACAATTAAATATAAAACTTGCTTAATAATAAATAAATTAAACTAAAATTATAACACATAGTTAGTTTCCAGTTACCGTCCTTTATAATGAGAAATATAAGCTTTTATCATTCAAATTTTAATTTAATAACCACATTTCCGGCTGCAAATTGATATCAATGGAATGTAAAACTTTCTTTTAACAATCACTAATTTAGAATACAAAAGCTTGGTTGTACAAATGATAATTAAGTCTGTTGTTAAGTAAATGTTTTTCTGATTGCTTCAAATGGTTATCAATAATATGCTCGCGTTTGTATTATATTGTGTTAATTAGAAAGTAATAAAGGTAATTGTAGTTTACCCTGCACCAATTTGTATTATTTTCTGGTCAATTTTCTGTTCAATACATTCGACTGTTTTGGTAATATGTATTTGCAATAGAAGTAGAACACTAACGGAAATTGCGATGTTATTTCCGAAATAAAAACAACCTTAGAACTGTATCCAGAGCCAGCAACTACAAAACAAAACACGATTGATCGGATTCTTAAGGAATTCAATTCTCTAGATCTGTATAAAATAAGGAAAGCTACTGAGCAGGGACTTTTCAGATGAATTAACAAATGTTTAGAGTTACAGCGCAGGGTACCGCATTTGAGCATCTGTTGAAAAATTAATTACGAGGTTACTTAGGTTTTCTTCGTAAAATAAAAACGAATGAATATTAATTTTGTGCACTTTCCATATTTCTAATATTTTCATAATTACCTACACATCTTCTGAGGACTATAGTTCATATACATTATCATCATGTGTATAACCGATCGTTTGACGAATCAGAACTTCAATAATGATGAAAATTTGCAAAATAAGTGTAAGTCTTATCGACAAATTCGTCGACTCCATTAATCTTGGTACAATAAAACCCTCATCTAACCTTGAAGTTTTCTGACCAAAATTTAATGTTCTTCTATAACATTATTATTATTATGTTTTTGGTGTTTTTATACCACCAATCGTAAGTGTTGGATTTTATCCGCAAAATTTATTTATTTAATTTGCCAATTTTAGATATTGCCGGACATTAATCAACTGGATTAATGGTTTTAAACTTAATGTTGAACGTGACTTTAACTCCCTTCCAAGAAGCTTTGATAAAGCTTGCATATAGGTTCGAGCGAAACGTTGGCAAACTCAAAACATGGTAGTACTTTTTAATTTTATCTCTCCACCTGAAGGAATCCTTACGAGAATAACCTTAACTACATTTTTTTAATAAATTTAACCCAATTATTACTTATCAATTTTATGAACAATATAACATCCATATTCAGAAAAAACGCTAATTTAACGGCACCGTCATAAAATACCGGTGGTGTTAGAATAATCGAATTTTGTGAATACGGCTATGATGTATGAAATACTATGAAATGTAAAACAATTCGGGTTGAAGAAATTATTAAATATTTTAATGATTTCGTCAAGTGCAGATATTTTATAGATATATTCATTTAAACAGTCTATTTGATTATAATGTACCTAAATTACATATGTTTAATATTTTCACAGTCAAAATGGTTACGATTATTTCCGGTAAAATGGGCGCCCTTCCTCCTTTTCGTATTTGTGCTACGAAAAAGAAGACAAAATAAATTTTGCTCAATTGACTACGAGTACTTTTCGAGTGATTAAATTATTATTACTCGATTCGCGACGCTCCACCACGATTTGTTCTAGTCGGATAGTTATTCAAAGGACTCGTCCCAAACTCTATTTACTTCATTGATAGTACTGATTAAAAGAACTCGCCTACCTATTTAATTATTAATTTTATTTAAAATAAACAAATTTAAACTTAAACCCTCTTTAGCTCATTGAAGAGCATAATTAGAGCTTTTGTTGTTTGTATTTCTACGTTTTGATCATATAACGGGTGCCCCAATAGAAGTGATAGGTTTTCTAATAGGGATATCTAGACAGCTGTTAAAGGTACAAACGTCATCCAGCTGTCAAAATATTCAGTAAGGTTTGACAATTCATCATGCATCGTTTCACGCTTCCCGATGCGGATTGTGGCATGGCGGCATCATCGGTCCTTATTTCGAAATGAGGAAGGAAACACCGTTACGACCAATGGGCCACGCTACCGAGCGATGTTGGAAAAATTTCTGTGGCCAGAGCTCGATAACATCGATATTACCGACATGTGGTTCCAACAGGATGGAGCCACGAGCCACACAAGCGACGCAACGCTCGAAGCTGTTCGACAGAAGTTTGGCGACTGGATCATCACCAAACGAGCGTTCATCGATTGGCCACCGTGATCGTGTGATTTGACACCTCTCGATTATTTTCTTTGGGGTACATCAAGTCATTGGTCTACTCCAACAAACCAGCCACTTTGGATGCCCTCGAAAACAATATTCGAGTAGCCATCGACGCCATAACGCCGCAAATGCTCGAAAATGTCATCCGAAATTGGACCGACCGCTTGAAGCACTGCCAGCGAGCCCGAGGCGGACATTTGAATGATGTGCTATTCCATACATAATGTCATGGATGTAGCTTCAAAATAAAGCCAAAACCAATTTGATATCTCAAACTGTTGTTTTATTTAAATTTTTTTTCCTATCGTTCTTATTGGGGCACCCGTTAGCTACAATTTGACCCGTTACTACCCTGTATCATTGATTGCCTCTATAATGTACCCGGAGATAATCAGCTATCAGTCAAAAACAGAACCGTATCATTATTTCCGGAGATTACAGCTATCAAAGTTTATGTCTGAAAAATATGGAAAAGTACATACTTACAAATGAAAATAAGGCAATGTAGTAGTTATCTGTTATACAAAAAGTATGTGTCGCCGAATATTATTTTTAACTAAATTAATATTAAAATAATTATTTAACTCCAATTAAGAGTTAACTTAAAATTATTGATGAAGGAATACTTTATTATAATAGTCTGTACGTTTGAAGCTAACCTTAGAAAGTACTAATCCGGTTTCAAAATGAAAATATTGTGATTGCGCGCTTAATTAGAGGCCGGCGAACCCGCAAAGAATAAATATGTCGTGCTGTTGAAATGGTGAGGAACGGATAATAAAGGGCAAAAGAGTCTACCATAATGCTCTATTTTTACCAGATAAGGAAACGTGATTTTAGAAATATCGAAAATACCTAAATTTAGTATAAGAAACAATTACAAGTGCTGATTGTTGAGGTTTTATTTATTCACTATTCTTGCTCTTCTCGTTATTTATCCGTTTCCTAAAACTAAAATACCCATAAGTATGTTGGCTGCCTTGATGAAAAGAGAAAGAACTAGGGTACTCTTTTGTCCTGTTTAAATTTTTAACTGAAGTCCACTATTACAATACTATTTTATTAACATTAAAGTAGGCAATAATTTATAACAAAAATTCCATATTTCGCAAGAATTGGTATGCCTAACTTAATAATACTTCGTGAACCCATCCATTAGAGATCTTTGTACCTAAAACAGTAAATAGTGTCCTACACTTTAAAAGTTCAATTACTATTTGCAAAATTCGTATTTTGTTTGGAAATTAAAACAAACGTTATTATTGAAAATTTAATATTTGTCAACCTTATAACAATTAGCATTCAAAAAGATAGTGTAAATTAATTAATAAGACTTGATTTGTTCATTTTATACAATTAAATTCAAAATGAAAAATTACTTAATAGTTAAAGACTGTTAAGAGCTATATCAGTGTTGTCTCGTGCGTGTGTCTTCATATGGTGGGCAAGTCCATCTTTCCGATTGAACGATGCCCCACAAATAACACATATATGTTCTTTATTTATATCATGTATACGAATGTGCCTCACAAGTTTGTCTTTCCTTCCGAATCTTTTATCACAATGGGGACACTTAAACGGTTTCATACCAGTGTGTGTTGCTAAATGCCTATCTAGTTCTCTTTTTCTTAAAAATGTTTTGCTGCACATATTGCAATTATAAGGTCGTTCAGCTGTATGAGTTGACATATGTACTTGTAATCCATCTGAAGTAGAAAAACTTTTATTACATCTCAAACACGGGTATCTTTTGACAGAAGAGACAGAATTAGATTTAGAATTAATTTCGCTTTTTGCTGAAAACTATCACCAGTAATATGTTCAGGAACTTGAGGAGGTAAGGTGTCATTAGTAAGCAACTTTTCTGAGATTTCTGCATTAACCAAATCAGGAATGTGCGTTAAATCTTGGTCGGTGTCTGGGGGTTCTATCTCAGAAGGTAGATCCCTTTGCGGAGTGTTTTCAGGATTTCCATAACTGTTGTGGTTAAAAGGATCTAAGTTAATAATCATGTTTTCCGAATTATTCCAATCATCTTGTTTCTCAGGGTCCGGTAGTCCGTCTCCATGATTCTCATTGTCATTTTTATATCCATAATCATTCATGGACAAATTCTGTCGCATTATTTCTAATTCTTGAGATTTATCATCAGAATTTTGAGGAAAATGACGTTTTTCGTGTCTTAACAGTTTATCTCGACGTCCAAAACTTAAATGACAATAATTACATCTAAATGGTTTTGACCCGAATGTATAATCGCGTGTCTCGTTAAGTCACCTTTGGAAATAAATGTTTTTGGACATTTTGGGCAAACAAATGGTTTTTGTCCCGAGTGTATTCTCATATGTTTCGAAAGATTTGTATTCCGCGAAAACGATTTAAAACAAATATTACAAGTAAAAGGTTTAATTCCTGTATGAACAATTGTATGTTTTCTTAAATCTGACCTTCTTGCAAAAGTACGTTCACATTGAGGACAATTATAAGGTTTATCATTTTGATGTACACTTTTTAAGTGTGCAGAATACTGTGCTCGATCACCAAATCCCATATCACATTCTGTACACGTGTAAGGAACACTATGATTGTGAGCTGTACTCGTGAGAAGCGCATTCCGTTTTCCTGTGAAAGCTTGATCACAATATTTACACATAAATACGTTTCTAAATTCGTACAAATCATTTAGTTCAGGATTCTCCAAATCACTTTGTTGTTCATTTTCCGAATCGTACTCCGAATCGTAATCCAGAACCAAAGGATCTACTACCATAATTGCATCTTCATCTTGAGTGTAGTTTTTTGGCAAGTCATAAGAAATAGGTGGTTCCATTTGTTTTGCAGGAATGCCGTTTATTTGACGCAGGGTCGCGTCAGACATCAAACATTGTTGCTTGAATTCGATGCATAACTCAATTTTGTATAAGCATCTATGGCAAATGCATGATGGTAAACCATCTCCGGATGATATCTAAAAAAAATAAACACTTTTGTTTACAATCATACAGAACGATTTATGATGCGTTTAAAAATACCTAGTTTACACTTTCATACATATTTTTAAAATATGTAGCATAACTTGTTAAAAATAATAAACGTTTCAACTTTCTTAAGTGTAAGCATTTAGGTATACAGGGTGCGGCAGATAAACCGTCAATTATAGATATATCTCGAGAACCAACGACACAAAAATTTGAAAATTTGGTACTGTTCATGTGGTTCATACAAGATTAGGGACACTCGGCCAAAATATTTTCAAGAAATGCGGCACTTCCGGTTATACCTGAAGTATTGTTCAACTTCCTTATTTTAAATGGAAACCCTGTATATTATTACATTTTCATATTCTGTATAAAATTATGAATACTTTTGTGAATAACATTAACCCTTAAATACAACAGTACTTCAGATATTTGAACTTTTATGTCAAAATAATAATGGTACTTTTTCTCATATACAACAATAATTATTTGTTTTTTTCTCGTAGAAGAAAGTGTAATGTATAGCCTGTGAATTTATTGATACAAAGTGTTCGAAAAAGGTGTATAAAATTTAATATGAAAAAACTGCTGAAACTTGCGTTTTCAAATGGAAACCCCCTATTTTTATTACTTGAACTAATTTATCATTAAGAAATATGAAAAATTTGTGTGAGGTTGTTTATTCCAAAAATCATTATTATTTTCGAAGTAATATTAATTTTATATATATATATTATCAGAAAATCCTTCTACCTTTCGGTGTCGGATATTAATTTTATACTTTTCCATTAAAATAGTGGCTGTTTCATCTCATATTAGTTGGCCACGATGACGTATACAATGCAACTATCGACCTGTATTAGGATTCCCTATCAGCTAATGAAAGTGTGGAATAAATCAACTTTATACATTTTCTCACAATTTTTTATTAGGCTATTTTTTTATATACAATTTTCACATTGTAATAGTAAAGCATTGAACACGTAAACGTCATCGTGGCCAACTAATGTGAGATGAAACATCCACTATTTTAATAAAAAGTAGAAAATTGAAAATATTTTGAAAAATAACGATTTTGTAATAAACAACCCAATATAAATTTTTCTTATTTTTAATGATATATTAAGTTCAAGTAATAAAAATAGGGGATATTTTGTAAATATTCTAAAAATCGAACAAAGCATGTAGGTAGCCCTTTTTGCTCGAGGGATTAGGTCCAGATAAAAAATAAAAAACGTCTCATTGAATTCGGACCAGCGGTTTATGAGATATCGTGCTTATATTCGGACGGACCAGTCTCAAGACAGAAAATTTTTGATTACAATGCATTAATTCTTAATTCGTTCAAAAAGTAAATGAAAGAGGTCTTAAAATTTTCGGGTTTGAAACCGTTGCATATTTATAAGATGGAGACTAAAAGGAACACTTTCTCCAAGATGCAATTATAAGTAAATAGTTGAAGAAAGAGCTAATTAGTTATTATTATTTTTCATTACGTTTTCGTGGTCCCTGCGAAATAGTCATACTTTTCTTAGAGCAGTGAGCAGGTACCTTAAGACACTTGCTATGCTACCGCTGATCCGTTAATATTAATAGTGTGATTTCTTGTAAAATACTTTTCCTTTAATTGTTAATTTATGATAGGGTTTCTTAAGACTCTTTTTAGAAGTTAAGTATGCGAAACACAAGAACTGATCGATTCATTGTGTTGCCTTCTTCAGAACATTTAACTTTTAATTTAATGTCCTGAAGAAGACAACACAATCCCAGTTGGCGAAACGTCGACGAATGAATTAATCAATTCTTTTGTTTCGCATCCTCAACTCCCAAGGAAGATCTTCGTTGAAAGAAAGCCTATCATAAATATGAAGTCTTCTATGTCATTATGTCATCTCTACACGTATTACTATCCGACGACCTAATGTCACAGGTTCGTCAGTTAGATCCTCGCAGTAGTTCCGACGGTTTCCTAAATTACCATGTAATTTGTTCACACTGAACTCCATTATTGGCATAAAAAAGTACAAAATAAAAATGGTCCACCGTAGCTACATTACATGTTTTAAGAGATGTGGACTGATAATGTGGCATGATATAATAACCTCGATCAAAAATTAACTACCACTTCCATTAAATAAACTTTGACACATAATCGGTTTATTTACTAGATTTGTAATAATAAACAAGAAAATGATAAAAAAATAAAAAGAAAACACCAAAAACTGCACAAAAACCATATTCGAACACGTGTTTCGATAGTTACGCTATCATCATCAGCGAACTGACTGAATTCAATCAGAACTATTTAATCTTAAACTTGATCGTGAAATATGCACCCTTTTTATGGCTATTTTGGTACTCTGTTAATTGCCGGAAGATTTCAATCTTGTATAACAGACAGTCGGTGTCGATAGTTCATGGAACAGTTAAAGTATATCACATTCCTTAGACAAGGGAAATAATGGTAATAATGCGAGTACAATAAAAGAGAAACCTATTTGTGTCATCTAACTATTAGAATTGGTAGCAAACATTAACTTAACATTAATTTAAAAGGATAATATACAGGGTGATTTTAATAAATGTGCAAATATTTAAACTGGTTGCACATATCATTAATAAAAGCAAAATAACCTCACTTGCCTTACACAAAGAATGAAGGTTTGGGAGAACCATAAAATAGTTATTTTGGTTGAGAACTACTGAACACTTTGGTGATCTTACAATGTTAACGGATTGTTTAATTTAATTTTAACAACTTGTGGCTCTAAAACTTTTCATAGAAACCTTTATCCTAATTCTTTGTTAAACAAGCAACATTTGCATAAGGCAATATTGAATAAATCGTTTTGTTTTATAATATGGCTCATTGTTCATCAAAATAGTTGCACTACGACAGTCACCCTGTATTTTATTAAATTTATTTTATGAAATTTATAAAGGCTCCTTTTTTCAGCAGAGTGAAACTTGCTCACGAGCGATAGCGAGTGATCAAGCTCTCAAATATATTATACGAAACGAGTATAACGTTCATTACGATACGTACACAAAGGTCGTTTAAAAACTAATCTCTCTAAACTTGTTGGAGTTGACTAAAACAATTGGTACTCTAATAGCTGATCTGTCCGTATACCTCGCACAGTAATTTACAGAAAATGAAGAAGAAGTCCTTTTAAAATATCTTCAAAAATTTCAGTGACTACCAAGAATATGCATGTAGTGTTATCAAATTGTTAAAACTTATTTTGCAATTTTAAATCTAGAAGAAGACCCTTGTATACTCCCAGTAATAAGCTTCTAACAACGATTGTCACGCTAAAGAACATAAATTTGGTCTAGAGTATAACCTCAAGATTGCTGAATTTCAGTCAGATTTATAGTCGATACCTGCGAGTTTCTGCAAACCTAAATTTTATAGACATAACGAAAGTGTATTCTCCAATTGAAATGTTAGGTCTACTTGGCGATGATTACCGTTAATAAAACATATGGGTACTTCATTATCACAATGAATCAAAAACAAACTATGGAGTATCATCGGCATTATGCTTCTTTGCCACCTACAGATTTCGAGTAACCCCTTGTCGGGAAGGTATTATCTACACGCTACAGCATTAATAGAATTATTATGGAAATCTGATGCCAACACTTCACGAAGCAATCAAGAAGAACAAAACGACATATACCCTTCATCAGGATAATGTACCATTTCACAAGAGTGACTGAAGTAGTAAACCTCTAGTTATGAAAGCACCAATAAATTAATTTTCAAATCTCCCTATGTTAGCTATTAGGAAAACCGATCACAAACGGAAACTGGAGATTTACGATTCAAAATCAGAAAGTGCTATACTGAAAAACAAGTATTGTAACGATACTATTTGCCGTACCTACTGTTTGGAAACCGACTGAGACATCAGTAAATGTCTGAGTGCGGCAAAAACTAGTTGTGATACTTTTTCAATTTCGATGGTATTTGTTCTAAAATTGGTGGTGGCAGTTCGCTTAGCTGCTTTGAATATTGTAATAATCGGAAAATATCTTAATTTTACTTTTTTTATAAAAAAAAGACCAAAATTTATACAATTATCAATAATTTAATTGTGAACACTCAACCTCTGTTCGCGATTGCTGTAATTGAATATCTCGTGTAATTCTAACCTTAACTTTCCTATAAAAGTGTCACAGTGTTTTAATTTGCCATTTGTTTTTGATTTGAGTAGTCAAAATCTATTTGGCAAATGTAAAAAAATAATTTTGTATCGGCTTCCTCGTGAGCCGGACACAATGGTTTCAAAAGCTTTCATCACTTTGGAATCAATACAAAAAATCAGCAATATGCTAAGATAAAACTCGTCAGCTGATGCACTTAAATAGACGATAGATGCTCCGGTCTAGCTCCTGGGTTAACCCTTTAAGACGAGAATCTTTTCACCGAGATACAGCCAACTGACATTTTTATTTATTCAAAATAGCACATAAACTATCATCTGATAAATTTTCCATTGAAAAGAAATTACTGAAAATACATATTTTTTATATTCGTGCGATCAGCTGACGTATAATCCACATAAAGTGGTGGTCAGCTGACTTTTGTTCTCACGATATTGGGTTAACTATAATTTGATAAATTCTGACGTGAATATTTAAACTGAACGCTCACATTTTTAAAAATTTTTATTTATTTCATTACGCATTCGCAACAAAAAAGATGGTCTGATGGAGTATACATTTTGATGTACGAAACGTAACCTTATAAAACCATTTAGTGGTTTTCTGGTAGAGGGTAGATTTACCTAACATTATAAACTTTGTTTACAATAAAAATGTAAAATAGAAACGTTTATGTCATTCTGTGGATTTGGTTAAAGTTAAAGTTCACAACAATTCACTTTTATAGCCCAGGTTAATTGGTTTGCAAACTCGTTTATTTAACTTTTTACGCAGAATTAGAGTTAATAAAACCATCTTCCGATTTTGATGAAGCTTGGAATATAGGTGTTGCAACGCCGATCTGATTAGATTGTAGACATAACCCGTCTAGCCAAACGGGCTCTTAACCTACATAGATTTTGTTATTCTTGAAATATTTACAAAAATTATCATTTTACAATTTTTTTTTTCAAATAAAAGTTGTTTGTAATTAAATTATAAGATATGACAATTACGACACTAAGTGTTTTAACAATATCTACAATATCACTTATACAAAAAAAGTTGTTGGGAATTTTATTATCTATAACTTTTATTTGAACTATTTTTTCTAAAACGCAATTTTCTTTCCGTTTCTTTCAAGCAAAATTCCAGTTCGAATTCAAGTCTTAAAACGCTTAAAAAGAGAACCAGATACCTGGGTAAAGTTGTTAAAACAGTTATACAGAGTGACTAATCATAAAAAACGTGTGCTATCCCAAGTTGTTGGTAACCATTTTTCGGTATTTTTCAAAAATATCAATGAATATACAGTATGTTCTATTCCTCCTGGACAGCATCTAATTTCCTTATTTTAAATAGAACACCCTATATACTTCATAAAAATTCTCAAAGAGCACAAAAATTTCAGCCAAAAACTTGTATCGTAACATAGGCAAAACCATAAGGTATCGGAGATATTTAACATAATAAGAGAAAAATTACAGTTGGAAGGATCCTTATAAATTTTTCCGTATGGTCGACCTAAATTTAAAAAATTTAAACATAGCGTAAGTACATAGAGTGGTCTAACTTCTGTAATTAAAACAAATTGAAAAATAATGTACAAGTGTCACTTTTAGCTAACTTTAAATTGCAAAAACTTGTTTTTCAAATAGAACACTTTTTATGTCAAATTATGTAAAATTAAATTATCATTCTTCTGGTATAGCAATTGCAGGAGTTAAAGTTAGCAGCTTTTAAAACTTTTAAGTTTCGTTCAAAAGGTTTTGCTTGTCAATTTTTGCTTAAACAGGTTATTTTTACTGACAGCTTTCAACATTGTCAGTTTAATTCCTAAAGTAGGGGTGAACAACTCTTAAAATTTTAAATAAAATAAAAATTAAAAACAAAATTTCGAATTTTTTTTTAATTAGACAAGTTTTAACAAAAAAAATTGTTAATGAATTAAATTTTTAAATGTCTGCCATCCGTATCCATACAATATAGAGATTTTGTTCAAACTTTTGTCGTACACTTTGTAGTATCTCTGGGGTAATGAGCCGACAATCGTTTACAATTCCTTCACTAATTCTTGTAAAGAAACCAGTGTAGTGGAATTAATTCTGCTTTTTAAGTGACTCCACAAAAAAAAACTAATGGAGTCAAATCGTGGATCCTCTTTTCCCAATCCAAAACGGTCTGGAAATTTTTGGTCAAGGTACTGCCGAACTGCTTGAGCATAATAAGGAGAAGCCCCGTCCTGTTGAAAAACGAGCGGGTTTTCCAAATATCTTGATCACTTCCAATTCTATTAACATTGGATCAATGTGATTCTCTACCAGATCTAAATACACATGTTCAGTCAAATTTCCTTGTAGGAAAAAAAGATACAACAACAATACATCAAAAATGCCGGACCCAATATTTAATTGTGGCGGAGTTTGAGTGGGCACTTCTTGACATAAGTTCAGGTTCGAATCCGATCAATACCGACAGTTATGTCGATTAAGAATTCTATTAAAAAACAAACAGATGTTGAAAAGATAATTTGGATATGCATTTATTCGTGTGCTCATTATTTCACAAAAATGTAAACACCGGTCGAAATCATCTTTGTTCAGTTCTTGTACTGATTTTATCTGATAAGTAAAATTTGTGCTCTTTTAGAACTCGTAGTACGCTGGTTCGCAACAAACCGATCCGGTTTGCTGGACTTTGGTTACAAGTTCCAAAACATACTTTCGGTAGGTGTTCTTCTCTGGATGGCGTTGATTGAATAAATTGGGGGTTACATCAGCCTCTAATTAGAAATATTAACAACCGTCAGTAGAAATGTTAACAACCTTTTCAATAAAAAATTGACAAGCAAAACCATTTTTCATTGCATTGCATTCATTGTAAAGACTTTTTATAATTTTTTTAAAAATTATGATTACTTTTCAAAAAGCCCTTTCATTCCTATTAAGATTTTAGTGCTTGTTTTCACACCTCTGTAACGTTTTCGTTGAAACACCCTATATATGATAATAACAATAAAAATATCTATTAAAAATTAATAACTCAATTCTTTCTCTAAATGACCATTGTACTTTTCCAACATTTACAGTGTAATTGTTCGAAAATCATCTTCGTACTTTGATTTTTAAATGTTCTACATTTTCTGTAATTTGTTGGTATTTTTTCTCTTAATATGTTAAATATCTCCGATACCTTAGGGTTTAGCATAGGGTGCGATATATGTTGTTGACTTACATTTTTTTACTCTTTCCGGATTTAAAAAAAATGTACTATAGTGTTAGATTAAAAATAAGAAAGGTAAAGCTAAGGCGCTAGAGAGCAAATACGCACTCACCCTGTATGAATTGTAACGTTTATTTCGACTTTTCTATCAAAATATTGTAAGTAAGACGCACATTCTATACATTGCTATACGTTTACTTTATTTTTCGAGTAAAACGATAGGTACTCTTTACACGTTTGTTAGTATCGGAACGATGTGGAATTCTGTCCAAAACGCTTGTTTTACTGATTTCGCGCTATTTTTAAAATATTCGGCTGTTCAGATTATACTCAAAATCTAATACAATCTCCGGTATAAAAACACATTTAGGTACCCAGTGGTTTACTTAATATCATGTTTAATTACAGACGGTTGGACGGCTTCCAATTTTTTTCTTTCATTATAACGTAGTAACTATAATTTGGTCTGAAAAAATAAAAAAAAAAAATTTAATTTGGAAAACGTTCCATAACTCTCATTTGTTTACAAGATGTGCAGTAATACGTAGTAGAATGTAGTAGTTTACTTTATAAATTTCTGATAATCAAAAATACTATAAACACAGACCCCAATGTAAGAAAGATAAAAATTGTACATAAATAAAAATACAGAAAAGAAAACAATGTCATACTTCAAATGGATTAGCAATCTTACGAATGTGTTCGTAGAAAAGAAAGTTGCTTTTATGAAGATAGCCTAAATGTGAAACAGTGTTATAAGTGTTGGAGACCTTCCCAAGGACTATAACAAACCAAATCCTACCTGTCAGATTTCGTGAACATAAAGAAAACGAGTGTCGGTCAGAGGTGGAATGCTGTTTGCCTCTCAGAAACACACATAACCAATAATGTCACGAAAACAATAGATATTACGTGATATAATGTAGTTCATAACTGCTATAAAAGTTCCCATACATGGATAAAAGATAACTATAGATATAAGGAAATCATAATGCAAAGTGACGATACCATGAACATTCCTGCATTGTTTGTATCACTCTCCCAGTACAAATGATGCTGAATTCTTGGAAAGACTTGATGACATATTGGAAGACATATGTCTCGATGCTATTTTCATCAGAATGAGTGATTTTAGTAGGTATAGACTTAGCCAGTAACACATTTTATGCAAACAAATTTATTAACAAACATGGTCTATATCAACAGATTAATGAATTTACCCGTATTACAAAGGATTCATATGCAAGAATAGATTTAGTTATCACAAACTGCAAGTACATTGAACATAAAGTACACGCAACTCCCAGAGCATTCTATAATTTCGATTGACTTAAGACGTAAGACTGTTGTAACAAATAAGACAATACATTTTAGAAATTATAAAGCTATGGATGCATTAGCATTTCAACTTAAATTAATTGATATGGCATGGTAAAATAATACTTCCAATAGCAATTTGTGTACTTGATGAATATGGACCAAAACAGGATAAAAACATTTCAACATAAATTATGGTGAAACGAAACAATAGGAAACGAAATACAGAAAAGAGATAGACTATACAAAAGTGCTATATTTACAAAGGTTGGTGAAGACTGAGAAAATTTCAAACAATGTTATTTCACTGATTCGCACTTCTAAAGTCAATTATTGCAATGAAAGAATTTATGAAAGGTGGCAAACACCATCTGTAACCCAGCCAGGCTCTCATGGGCAATAGGCTCGCTAAACCCGTATAAAACCCCGGGCGTGGATGGGATTTTCCCTGCCCATCTGCAAAAAGGTGTCGAACTACTGACTCCTTTCCTGATAAAGATCTTCAGAGGCAGTCTGGCGTTGGGTGGTATTAAACCAAAGGCTGGGAAGAAAAACACTACCAACCCTAAGGCTTACAGGCCCATCAGCCTCTCGTCTTTTCTGTTCAAGACGCTGGAGAAACTGGTGCTCACCCGTGTCTCATTGCACCGAGATCAGCACGCGTACAGAGTTGGTAGATCTACGGAGACCGCCCTGTACCAGCTGACGAGCAAGATGAGTACTTCACTAGAGCAGAAGGAAGTGACAGTCTGTGCCTTCCTAGACATTGCAGAGGCTTTCGACAACGCCTCGCATAACTCCATGTTTGATGCAATGGAGGCGAGGCAGATTGACTTCCCTATTGTCAAATGGTTAGAAGAACTTGAAGACCAGAAGGGTTGAAGCAAGGTTGGAAAACTCCACCGTTGTGGTGAATACCACCAGAGGATGACGCCAAGGCGAGTGCTATCGCCCCTGACGTGGAGTCTACTTGTAGACAATCTTCTTTCTCTTTTGTCTAGCAAAGGAATCAAGGGTATGCTGACGACATTGTTATATTTGCACAAGACAAGTATGAGAACATCCTTTGTGACATAGTACAGACAGGACTGGAATTGGCAGAGAGATGGTGCAGGTCCGGTTGTCTGGGAATGAACCCAGTAAAACTACGGTGGTGACCTTCACCCGTAGGTTGAAAGTCGATGGTCTTAAGCCAATCCAGGTTGGTGGGACGGCTTTAGTAACTCGGTCAAATACCTAGGTATCACACTAGATAAGAGACTGAACTGGAAGGAATACCTGGTGAATGTTACCAACAAAACCACCAGGGCACAGTTAATATGCAATAGACTCGCAGGTAAAAAAATGGGGCTGCAAGCCTGAAATACTGCGATGGATGTATTGCATGATGGTTCGCCCCATCATTACGTACGGTGCCGTCGTCTGGTGGCAAAAACTCTCTTGGTTTACCGCCAGGAAGAGACTTGAGAGAGTGCAGAGACTTGCGTGCATATGCATCACGGGAGTAATGCGTACCTGCCCTACAGCAGGTATTGAGCATCTTTTGGGGCTGACCCCTATCTATCTTGTTATTGAGAGGGAGGCCAGACTAGCGCTTTTGCGCTTTGAAAGACTAGAAAAGGATGGTTCGAGGCTCAATCACTCAGACAGGACCTTATCGAGGATATGTCGGTAGACATATCAATATTATGTCCGATAGCCAAGCGGCCATCTCAGTGCTCAGCAGTTGTGTCATCAGTTCAAGAATAGTAAGAACTTGCAAAAGAAACTGAATAAATTGGGGCATGCGATAAGGTCACCCTAGCTTGGGTCCCAGGACATTCTGGGATTCCTGGTAACGAGCAAGTGGATGCCCTTGCCAGGAAATGGGCGGCCACGCCTTTTTGTAGAACCAGAGCCCTTCTTTGGTATTGGCAAGCACACAATACGTGAAGTACTCCGGGCTGAAGAACGGAAGGAAAATTCAGAACACTGGGTGAATTTGCAAGGGCTGAGGTAATCCAAAGCTCTACTAGGTGACTTAACCGGTAAAGAGCACAGGGATTACTTAGCAGTTAGCAGGAATCACTTAAGAATTCTCACTGGATTCCTGACGGGTACTGCCAACTTGGCGGACATCTTGCTAAGATTGGTGTGACACTAACACGACATGCAGATTTTGCTGCGCGTCGAAGGAGACCCCAACCCACCTACTTAGAAGCCACGCTTTCCAGAAGCTGGAACTGTTTTGGAAACGCTTTCTAGAACTGGAAGAAATACTCCTCTCAATCCAAGGTCAGTCGTGAGATTCCTTAAAGAACTTAACCTACTGGAAGAGCTATAAGTTCAGAAAGAGGGAGCACAACAATCAGTACTGATTCCGTGCTACACACCCCAGATTACATCTGTATTTATCTAATCTTTGATAAACACTTTACTTACACTACAAATAAAATCGCCAAAAAAAGTCAATGTATTAGGATGTGTAGGGAAAAATGTACGCTCTTGGTCTAGGTTAATGGTGCATAAGACAATTATTGCACCCCATTTCTTATCCTGCTCCACATTACTGTTTTGGATGAATAATTCAGAAATGGATGTTCTCCAGAAAAAACAGAACATGCACAGATTGTTATTTTAGGTTGAAATAGATATACAAGCAGAAAAGTGATGTTAAATAGCACAAATTTATTAAACGTAAGACAAACTGTAACTTTCAATACCTTAGTATTTGAACATAAGATGTTGCCTGAACACCTACTGAATAATTGCAAATTTGTTAAAGATATCCATGAAAATAATAATAATTTTTATATTGATAAAGTAAAATCAAATTCAAATCAAAATACTTTTTTTTTCAAAAGGTTGAAACAATTCAATGAACTGCCAAATGCATGTAGGACATTATGTGTTGAACAATATTATGATCTAGTTATACTACTTTGAATTATACATTTTACGTATTTTGTATACCTATGTATCAAGCATATGCTTATAAATAAAGAATAATAATATAATTTTCTTAAACAATTTTAAATCTTAGAATTTTCGAAAAGCATTTTTAAATAATTTTTTGTATTTTACATCACACACAACTTTGTCGGTGATTTCTAAATACACCCTGTATAAAAAGAATGCATTAAAACACCTTGTCCAGAATGCGCGTTTGCCGTGGCTTTTGCATTTAAATAATACCTATAATAAACTACAATTAACTTTAATTCGTGAAAAATCTAATTTGGCTGTGTAAATGCCATAAACATAAATATGATCTAATGGGTCACTGGCCGAATAACAATTTTGTGTGTTTCATCTTTTTATATTAACACGTGGGAATTAAATGCGCGCGTGTTGTACACCTGCCTGTAGTTCGACACGTGGTTCGACAGTGCGTTAAACGGAATTTGTTGCAAATTTTAAATTTCATTAATAAAATTTAAAATTCTATGAAATGTTAACTCTAATAATGTTAAAACACGGTAAGTGGAGTAGGTTGTAATTATTCAAATTTCTAAATTAATAACATGAATAAGCAATAAATAAAAATTTAAATTCATTGCGCTAAAATCGAATACAGTCGAATGTACTCGACGTCATTGTTTTAAGCATGCGTACTTCAAACGTAAAGTAACAGGCACGCACAACGTCCGTAACTAACCCACAATAACAACTAATCAAAATAAATTTAATAGAGCAATACATTTGTTATAATTCACAAACTAAACGGAATAACTGGCTATTAGGAAACGAATTAAGAAGCGCAACTACAAAATTTAGTCAAGCGGTAAAATCGTAACTATTTCGAAATAATGTCAAAATACCTGAAGGTCAGTAATCCATAATTTTCCGGTAAATGCTTTTTTCCTTGCCTCGAATATGATTGAATATACCCAACATGAAGCCATCTCTGTGCATGCACAATCTGCATATGGTTGCGAATCTCTCCAGTTTTCTGTATTTTCCATAATGTGCATTGGTTTGTACTTCCCTGGGTATCGTAAAACTTGGATACGGTGTTTTGTTAACTTAGTGCACCTGGCAACTGGATAAATATTTAACGGAAATTATGTGGGGCGACGCCTCGACTATGTTCTGCGATCGTATTGCGGGACAGGCGGGGGTCGTCTGTCGTAGACTTGCGCGTGGCCCCCTTTGGTCGGTGCTCCCGTGACTCGTTTCATAAACTGAGTTCGTTCACATTGGCGCGTCTTTTAAATTTCGAATTTCTATTTATAGAGGGGAGATCTCTTCTTTTAGGCCTTCGCATTTAAAATATACCTGAGTTTCGTCCCTTGAAACCAATCTAAAAGGAATCGTTCTACACATTGTTGTGTTATTTCTTTTATTCTATGCATGTTACAATGATAACCTTTATTTCTAAAATTGTTTTAATAGAGGGACACGAAAGTAAATGCACCTTCGTATACATTCAAAATGTTTCTCAATAAAATATTTTATATATTTTTTTTTATTTAATATTTGTCGATTATGTGATCTTAGATAACAACCATTTTCAACAGAAATTAGTTAAAATTCACCTGTTAGATGGCAATGTGACGTCTGTTAAAAAACAATATAATGTACAGGATGATGTAATTGTATTTTCGTACATTTTTTGGTCAAAATTCTAAATATGCTTACTGTTATTTGCCTATAAATGAATTCACTTAATTAAATTTAATTTATGAATTGAAGCGTTTATTTTGTTAATTCGTATTTCAGTCGCAAGATAATATAAGCCAATTAATTTTATTGATGAAATAACTAAATAAATAATAAACGTTTATGGAACATTATAATAAAATTTAGAGATAAAGCTTATGTTCTAAACATAAAGTATAATCTGTATAATATATACAGTAGTTGTGTTTAATAGAAACAGTAAAAGTTCTACAAGATGATAATACCGTCCTTAATTTTTTATGGAGCACAATATGGATTGAATAATTAAAATTTTGTATTTGATAAGCCAAATTTCAGCTTCACTTCACTCAAAGTGCAGTTTACACCCCGATATCAAAATACTGACATACCGGGTATGACTACGCCATCCTTTGTTAGGAGTTCTCTTTGTTCTTCTCATTATACTTATACCAATTGATTTTTTTAATCAAATATTTGGAATAATATGCATTTACTTATTCATTACTCTCCAAGTCTAATTCACCGTCAGTTCCTTTTGATGCTCATCATGAACACTTATTCAACGCTTGCATCTACTGTTTAATCTATGAATTCCTGCACCGTTCTATTTTGTGTCTTATTTATTTACTCTTTTCTTCTTCTTCTTCTTCTTCTTCTTCATAGCGTCTCACATCTACTTTCGGATCTACGTCTCTTCCAAATTCAATCAAGTTTCATTTGTTCTATACAAATATATAAACCAGTGATTTGGTTCATTCTATTTACAGAAAAATATAATTAAAATAATATGCAATTCCAAAATACAAACCAAAAATTATTTTCTATCTATTAAAAACTAAACTACAAAAATAAAAACACCAAATTCACGCTTCTTCACATAATTTTTATGCACTCCCATCTTATTTATCCGATTATCCTTGCTCACTCTCGCACCTGCCTTATATTCATCACTTCATTCATCCATTCTAACCCTTGGTCCATTATCACCTACCAATATCATTCTCTCCCTCTCTTCGGTTCGTAATTCGCTACAATTTTCTTTCAGGGTTCTTTCACTCATCCCCACACAGTCTATACATTTCTGTCCTCATCACTTCTCCACATTCCCACATCTGAAACTGTTCTCCATTATTCCTTTTGAATATCTCAGGTATTTATGGCCTTTTTCTGTTATAGATTTGTCCTTCTCATTATATCTCCTCCGCTATATTAACTTTTTTATTCTGTATGTCCTTGTCTCTTCTTATTGCCTCCATTTCTATGCGACATCCTTGTGTTTCCTTATCTAAATCTAACCTCCATTTCCAATATATCATTGGTGACATTCTCCTAGTTTCTCTCTTTTTTTTATATCTTCATATCTCGGCACTACACAATAACACGCTTCTTACGAACTTATCATACAACCACCTTCTTTTTCTACATTTTTTCGAAAAGCATTCTCTCCTATTCCCCATACTTGTTCCAATATCATATTTCATTTCTGTAACTCTCCAATATGTACATACTTCATCCTTATTGTCATAACTTAAGTTATATTCCAGATATACATGCATGTATCTATTATTTTTCCTGGACTAACATTTTGAATTTTTTCAAATCATCTGAGCAGTTTATTTACAAACTTCCAGTTGGTGAAGGAGGTAAGGCACTAGGATTGTCATTTGGAAGGTCGACAAACTTGGCTGCAGTTTGTTTGGATATAACTATACCTACATAGATTGAGGTATTTTCTCTAGTAACTAGATAACTCACAAAATATCACAATTATATAAAAAAAACTTAAATACAAAAAAAAGTAGACCATAAAAACTAAAATCGAATAAGTAATAAAATTTTGACAAATAGGTACTAAATTTCTATTACAACATTTGTTTCATACTCCAACAAGTAAAAACAGTTTTTAAAAATAAATTTACTTTTCCATCATCCAAAGGTAGACATGTTTGGAAAATTTTCTTTATACTCAATTCAATAAAGTATAAATCCAATATGACTGTCATAAGAAATAATAAACTAGGTCACGGTTATAAAAAAACCTAGAAGACCTAGAAAAAATTGGTCAAGATAATACAAAACCACCAAATTTCATTACCTTTGTTTAAAAATGGTGACAATTCTAATTTTTAGAAAAAACACAATTTTTAGTTTTTTGAATACCCTCTGAGATAGATTTAGTTTCAATACAGCATGATTGGTCTTGGAACAGACCCCTCTTAAAAACGAAGTCTGACTTCTTTTAGTCTAGAATCGGGCTTGGTCACAAATTGATTACCTGCCAATCAGTTGTCTACCTTGAACATTTTTTGTTTGTTTCAAGTTTCTCGCCCTGATGATGCCGCTTACGATAGATGGCGAAACGGTTAGCTTGTCGACACGGTGCAATCCTGGAAGGCGTTTTTGTTCCAATAATGACTCCTGCCGTGGAAATCTCAATTCTTACCATAAAACCCAAACATTTACTTATTTCTTATAGTAATGCAATGGTCTGTAAAGGTTTTAATGGTTTCTAAATATTTTCCTTTTTAAACCAATGAGGGCGAGTGCGAGTATTATGGGTTTCATATGGTTTGTACCGTGTTTCTTGTTAATATTTTCTATCTTGCATGTTTTTGTAAAGGTTTCTAATGGTTTCTATTGATTTTTCGTAGAGTTTTAAAGGAAATTTCCTATATAAAGGATTGAGAGTTTTTAATGGGATTTACTGGAAATTTCCCAAACAAAAGTCTCTATTGAAACCATAAGAAACCAAAAAATGTTTTTCTTATTCGTTTCCAGCAGGATTTCCAACAGGCACACAATATCATGATATATAATATATAAAATAATAACTTTTGCAATGTTTTAAATAGTTTCATCTGACGATGCCTTTAATGTTTATAAAGTCGAAACTATAGTCATATTATTATATGAATTAAAGTATTGGTAATTGGAAAAGTTATTATTTTATATATTATATATTAAAATAACCAATACACAAATGGATCCTCTCGTCATTTTAAATACAATATCATGACTTTATGTACAACCTTATTTAAAATCCTTAATTACCGAAAACTCCTTCTTGTCTCCCCTTTCTCTTATGAGAGTGTATTCCCCTGTCCACCTTCTTCCATATTTTAATTCATTACACTCCATCCCCTTTTTTCGCATAAATTTATCAATATGTTTCCTTTTCCATTTAATTTTTTGTCCATCGTCTTTCTTTTTTAAACCTTTCCGTTCATCATTACTTTACTCCCATCTCCTATTCTCGCATTAAATTCTCCCTATAATTATTGTTTCTTCTTCCTTCTTCGTCCCTTTATTATTTCTCCAATTTTTGTCTTTGTATTTCCGTATACTGTTCCTTTTTTCCTTTTCAACCTAGTTTTTATTAGTTACTCCATTCACATTCTTTTTATATCTTCTTCTCTTTTTCAATCCTTCCTTACCCCTATTGGTATTCCTCTTCTAGCCCGCTAAAACTCCTCCGATATCTTTCCTTTGCCATTTCTTCCATTCATATCTCCACCAATTAAAACCATTTAAAAAACTGTAGTATGTAATTCTAAAATTATTTTTAATTATTTTGCCTGTTATAATCCAAAATACTATTCTACTATTCTACTATTTTTTTCTAATTATACCCTGCCCTTTCAACTCAATTCCATCCCTTTTCTGTTGAAGGAATCCATACTATATTGTGGATATTGTGGTGATATAGTCATGACAAAATTTCAAAGCAAGTTACGAGTAACATTGGTGACAACTAACCTATGTCGTAGTACATGAATTAGAAGTTAGGAACCCATTTAAAAAATGAAGTCAATAAAGTTTGGCTTTAAAAGAAAAGAAAATTATGATCGTCAAATAAATAACATAGAAAGGATTCTAAGTTGTGATTATTTTTTATTACTCTACAAAATTTTGATAGATTCGGATTGAATGATAATTGGTCTACTTTGGATAATGTATTATAAACCAATAAATTAAAATAAAACTCAAATGCAAACATACATTTAATATCTAATACCTGCATAAGCTGTTTACAAAAGGAAAACCTGAAAAGTACATTGTCAATAAATCAAAATATTAATCAAATCAAATAAAAGACTGCAACAAAATGCATTCATCGTATTTCAATTTTTATGTGATAAACAATATATAGAACTCCCTAACTCGAATCTCCAAGGGACCGAAAATAAAATTCGAGTTACAGAAAAATGCACTCAATTATGGATTCTCAATTTATTATGTAATATTATGTTATCAATATACAATACAAGCAGGAATGTTAGGTATATGTTCTGTTTAGAAATTGTCTATCTTATTTACATCTTTATCTTTATCGAAATCAACTTTCAATAATTTTTACATAAATGGTAGTAAAATGCTTTCTCATTTAGTACCTATAGTTATTTGTCATCATGACATAAACATTAACGTCTGTTTTCTTTTCTTGTCTACTGTTGTTACAAAATAATTTCATACATTATTGATCTGTCAACCCACGATTAAGAATTATTAATTACATTTTGCAAAGTTTACTGTCTTCATACTTATTCAAATCTATTCTTTCTTATTAGTACAATGTTTGTTTCTTTGATGCTATAGTTGACTCGGCAAACGCATGGAGTACGCGCTCTTCAAGTGATAGTTTTTAGTAACAACATTGAAAAACCACAATTATATTGTCGTGTCAATAAATCGTACGGAGGCAATAACGCTATATTGCAGATATACGCAATATAATCTTCAGATACAGCACAATATTATATCGCTGCAATTTTGTAGACACATGACAGTATATGCCTGTTTTCAAGTCTATGCATTATTATTATTGTAGCAGTGCATTTGTTTTAAGACATCAAAGAATACGGCTACTAGAGCAACTAAAAATATGAAATACACATTTGATCTTCTAAATCTAACAGAATTAGTAGAGCAGAGATCAACCCAATATTGTCGCTCTTCTTCTGCGATGTACAACATGCTAGAGGAATACGTAGATCCTACATACATTGAGATAATCGAAGAACTTAACAACAACACAACCACTCAATTAAAAATCAAAAACAGACTTGCAAAAGAAGTAGAAACACATACCGGAATAAAACGAGGAGACAGCCTTAGTCCTCTACTATTTAACTTTATTATGAATAAAATAGTGTACAAGCAATTACAGGATCGAACATAGGATATCGCCTAGGATAGACCCACATAAATATAAAATGTTACGCAGATGACGCGGTACTAATTGCTGAATCAGAAGACAACCTGCAAATACTTCTTTACAAATTCAACTAATAATCAGAACAGTTTAACTGCGTAAGACCAGTCATAACGTATGCAGCCGAGACTAGCAGACACAACAAGAACAAAAATAACAGAAATAAGAAACTTGAGAGTAATAACACGAAACACACTCCTAGACAGAAAAAGAAACAATGACATTAACAAGTTAGAGTGTAAGACATAGTAAAATGGATAAGAAAAAGAAGAATACAATGGAACAAACACATAGACAGAATGCCAAATGGAAGAGTGGCAAAAACAAAAAAAGTAAACTCAAAGGGGAGAAGACCAACCGGAAGACCTAAAAGATAAGGCGATAGCTGGCAATCAATGTTCCAAGAACCAACATAAAACGATGGTCGCAGACACAAACAAGTAAAATGCTTATACACGTTAACTTGTTGGGCATGCTGTGCACGCCTTCATTATTAAATGCGAACCCAAAGACGTTAATTTTGCTTATTGAAGGTACCATTTAAAAAAAATGTTTTACGTTGATCATTTCCATCATTATGTCTCACAAAACATTGTTCGTCGATCAAAACCATTTTCAGAAGTTCCTGTATTTATACAACCAGGATAATTATGAAAATGTCAGTAAGTTCATTTCAATTTCATCAACCAAACTAAGTACTAATTCCTTTGTTTTTTTATATTGATAGGTAACGAAGGTTTTTATACATTTTTTTCCTAAGGGTTTAATTTCTTTGAGGTCAGAAATTGCAAAAAAAAACTAGTGTCAATCATTGATCTGTGATACCCTAAAAGTACCTATTTATCATTTACGCGACTCATTCCAGTAATCTATTTATTTATCTACCCGCAAGTTGTTTTTGTACCAATTTCGAATTATTTTTAACATTGTAAAACTAATTATTTGGTATTTGCTTTACTTAATGTGTGCAACATGCCAATAAAAGGAAAAAGAAGTGCTAGAGTCTTTATAACAAAATTGAAAAACTAGAGTCTTTAAACGTGTTTTTTAGATACAAGTAAGTACATAAAATAGAGAAACTATAATGTATTCGATAACATATAGATACTGATTTTTTCTTGGATGAAGTTAACAAATATGGATAATAATGATGTAACAAACAAGCAACTAATTTTAGGTTAATAACGACTTTTAATAAAAGTATGGTTTGGTTTAGGATTTATGGCACAACCAGTTACATTTTCAATTCCATCGCATGTATTTATCAACTCGTTATACGCGTTTCCTTCTCCACAATTGTACAAACGTGGTTGTGAGTTTACACAAATAAAATATCTCTGGCAATCACTTGGTGAACGGAATGTTCTATATTCTTCTACAAATCCTCTAAGAGAATTATCTTGCGGACACTTAAATCCCAAAAATGCTGAAAATAATTCGGTTATAATAATCTAATTTTATTAATAAGATATACCTTCAGCATTGCAAGTAGGTACTAAATCAGGCCAATCGCAACTATATGTTGCACTGTTAAATGCCAAACCTTCAGGACAATCAAAAATGTATCCACGTCCACCTACACAATTTAAAAATTGGCCACAATTATTTTCGTCTCCTACAGGGAAAAAGCCATATTGATGCGGACATAGATCAGTGGGTTGTGCAGGTTCTAAAAGCAAATAAAGTACAATAATTGTTTGTAATATTAATGCTAGAACAATTACGAGTAGATGCTCTTCCGGTACAATTTACATTAATGGGATACTGACAAGGATAATGGAAGATGCCACTGGCAGAATTAAAAAGTAATCCATCGGGACATAGTTTTTCTTCGCCTACGCCATCTTCACATTCAATGTATCTAAAAAAACGTATAATACGAATAAGTAATTAAATAAAAGAAACAACGAATTATTAATGAATACCTTCTTTTATTACTACCCTAAAGTATTGGCTTATTTTCATGTTGTCAATCTGCTTTTCTTTCAAATTTTGTTGAGAATAAAGAATGGTTTCGCATTTAAATTTTTAGTAATTTTTGTGTACGATTATATGAGTAAGTAGTAAAAACAATAGTATAAACCACGGTAGGGAAGATTTTTCTCAGCATCGCAACTAATTATACTACTAAGCTAAGAAAAAACTATAATTGGTGAAAACTATACTATTATCTACTCCTAGCATATAACGAGAACATTAATTATTAAATAATTGTGTGTCAAGAGACGCTTTAAATAAATTGTTCCAATTATACGATTTTATTGAGAACATTGCCGGGCAACCTGGAAGCAACATGCAACATTTTACCCAATTCGATTATAAAAACTGACTTCACACACTTGCATCATAAACAATTAGATTGAAGCACCAAATTTAAAATAAATTGGGAATTTTTATTAAAAAAATTTATATTCTAAGTTAATGCGCAAAAATTATTATATTTTTTTAAATTTATTTTTGAAAAAAACTTAAAATAATTTTTAATTTTATTGTGAAATATTTTACTAAGTAAGTAATTAAAGCAAATATTGTTAAAGTTGATTAATATCACCGTAATTAATAAAATAAGTAGCTTACGCGTCGCAAGCCCCCAAAGGAAATCTGCCATTCTTCTCAGGGCAGTTTACGCTTGATGGCCTATCAGGCGCTACTGGAAGTCGTGATGGCGTCTTGGGAAAGTTAAATTGAGCTAAAAATTAAAATTAATACGTAGCCGGTAACTGATACTATTTGTTACGATAATTAAATGTCTTAATATTTGTTCTGAAATAAATAACTTTTGCAATTGGTTTTTTATTCTTTAGCAAATACAAATCTTTAAAGCAACCAAAAATGCACCAATGGTTTTCGTCTTTTTTCATTTCAGGCGATTAGTAGAATATTATAGAAAGGGAAAAGTAAATAATGTTGAAATGAGCACTGTAAGGCATTATGTTAAAATCGATACTTGGTGACATAAAGAAATAATCGGAAAAGCATTAATTTATTCAAACTTTTATTTCTTCTTTAAGTCATCTTTACACATTGTTTACGCAAATATCACGTGTGGTAATGGGAAGAAATTACATTTCAATTACTCCTTATGAAATTATTATTCGAATAAACTTCACGACGTATAGAAAAAACAAACAATGTTGCTATTGGTTGCTTTAAAGAGGGTCATTTAATGCACTGTTGGTACATTATTGCATCGTCCTCAATATTAACATGTAACTACAACGTGTTGTCAGACTGAGAAGGCATTATAAAAAAATTTTAGTATGATGAACTACCAAATCTGACCTTTCACAAATTTATTCCTAATTTTAAATTATAAACTACCACTATTAAAAAAATTTAAAACGTACGAAAACCTTGAGACTTAAAGAAATTCCTGATATTTAAGAACAAAAGCGATAATCAAATTATGTAATAACAAAGTGATAAATTACAAATATATATGCAACGACCTTTAAAAACGTAAGTACTTTCTCTTTTTTTAATTGCAAAAATTGGTTGTAACAATGAATCAAATATTTTTTGTGTATGAAACACTTATACTATACTTGAGACAATTACATTGAATTTGTTATATTCGGGTTTTTACATTCAAAACACAAACATTGATCTTATATAAATTACATCCTCGATATGTGTAAGAATTTTCGATTTTGAAATTCTTCGGATGTATGACATGCTTCTATACTCTTAAACGCACTACCGTATAAATTTAAATTACCTTGACATTATCTTCTTCACGTAAGTCTTCCTTAAACGTGTTCAGTTAAGTAAACTTGCGTTAAATCAATTGTATAATAATAAATAAACAATTACTGTACCTACTTTTAGAAAGTACTATTTGAAATTGACAATTTCAAAAAAGCTCTGTTTTTAATTTATATGTGAATCTTAACAAACTTTACGTTCTTATATATAAGATATATATTTATTATTTCTCGAATATACAAGTGATGTTAGCAATAAAGCAATGCGATAATGTTTAAAAACTCATGCCAACACTTACCATCTGAATTGATGAGCAAAAGCGCCGCAAGAACAAGAAACGATTTCATAATGTCCAGTCTTGACTGTAGCAGAGTATGTAAAGAAATGATGAGCTTTCTACTGTTTTAGTGATAGTCAAGGATTACAATCTTTACATAGTTATGTATTCTATTACGTAATGCCGTCATGCCGAGATGTGTATGAATATACATATGTAATTTTTGAAAATTTGCATATCTATTAACTAAACCGGGTGCAATCAATTCAAATGCGAAGCGATAATCAACACTAGTTGAAGTTGATCAATAACTCGATCAATAAAGAATTTGAAAATTTCTACGTAAGAGGTCGCTGGGCAAAATGAACTCAATTGTAGTCTTTACTACGTACAATTCGAAAAAGTTTTCCTCTCTTTGTTTTTCATGAAATTATACTATTTTGTGCGGTGCATTGAATTTTGCAGATTTGATTAATTGAGCATGTTTTAAACAATGCACTTTCGCAAAATATTTTGATTGTTCCTTACTTAATTATTTTTAAAAATAATACTTATGCCATGATACTACTATTACTGAAAACATTTTGATATTTAGATTTATTCAAAAATCAAAACAAGTTTTTTTTAATGAAAGGTTATCAAGGATTTCAATTTAACTGAAAGGAAGAATCACTTTACATTGTATATTAAGATGACGCTTACAGAATATTAAAATTATAATAAGGTACTAATCTGATTATGTGTTGCGTAATATCGTAAATAATGTTTTGACGAATTTGTGATTTTACCAAAAAAATAAATATTCCCTACACAAAAACTGTTTCAAAATTTTAAACGAGTAGTACGGGACTTAATATGTTTCAACAAATTACAGAAATGATTAACATTATTATAATTATCTTAAAATGTCAACAATAACACCAAATCTCTAAAATTAGTTTACTGAACAATTACATTTTTTTTAAACTTGATGAGAGGAGAAAACAACTTAATCTAATAAATATTAGGTGTTACCTACCTACCAGTGAAACCAACAACTTCTATACAAAAGATTAATTTTGATAATTTGTGTTGTTTTATAGTTAATATTTTTTTATTATATTCTCTGCCCTGATTACTATCTGTTTTTCCAATATTTTCTTTGTTTTTTCTTTATCCTATTTTTTTCGTCATTGACATGACTGGTGTTTGGACCGGTCCATTATACTTATGTCGTTATGCAATGGCTGTGCTGCTAGATTTTATGTTCTTATTTACCTTCTATAATGTTTACACAATTAACATTATTACATATGAATACTAAGGTGGGTAAGGGTTGGTATGTTTAGGTTTTAGTGGTTTTCCCAAACCTCGAACCAAATACTTTGCCAAGATGAACCAATCCACAATTGCACACGGTTTCGTCACCAAACTATACAGGTTAGTACTGATCTTCTGGGGCACTACATGTAATACTTACACCACCATAAATTAATGAAAATGAACCATACAAATAAATAAATGGTCACTGAAACAAATATATTTAGAAAAAAAGTTACGTGCTTAACTTGTGAATGCTACTACGGTTCCATCACTTAATATTACATAACGTATAAGGGTAAAATTTGTGCTTTAGAAATTAATACGAAGTGTTTTACTAGTCTACATCTATAGTCAACCACGAATATAAAATTTCGAAACGAGTCGCGTGTAATACCAAATTAACAAGAAAATGAGGGGTTGAAGGATCTTATCATATTTTATCATATTTTTTAACTTTGCCGTTATACAGGGTGAGTTTTTAAGTGTTATAAAGCAATATCTTCAAAACGGTTTAATATATTCTCATAAAATTTGGAGGGGTAATAGGGAGATGGGGGGACATATTTAACCATATATTTAGATTTCCCAACTTCAATTTTGAAGGGGGGGTAACTTTGGTATTTCAAATAGGATTATGTATTTTTCTTTCTGAATTACGTGCAACAAAAATTCTTGAATTGTTTCCCTGGTTATGGAATTATGATTAATCAAAATTCTATTGAATTTAAAATAGTTATTTGTATCACGCGACTAACGCCTTGGCCTGTAAAATATCCTCGCACTCGCAAAAGGTCAGTTTCTGGCCACGTGATGAAAGTCCAAGCACTCGCAAAAACAGTTTCTGGCCACGTGATACATACGATTTTTGGGTCGGAAAATGGTCAAATTTTTAAATATTAATATATGCCAAAACATTTTCGGTTGGTAATGCCACTTGGCATATATTAAAATACCTGTTTTTTTAATGTTTGCATTTAAAAGGCCTATAAAATCCTTCCAAATAAGATGCAAAAGGGTGCTGCAACGTGTTATTTACGTGCTCCAGCATTAGGATTGTACTGATTTCAGTGTCATAAGTATAATGTGATATTACCAACATTTAGTAACTTTTTTGCCAGCCCAGGCCAAGAAAAGGGGTGTTTCTGACCGTTTTTGAGTGATGCAAAATCAGTTATTATGATCGGAGGTGTTGGAGTTTTGCTCAGTAATGAACGAAAAATAAAATACGAATTGCAAACTTTACTAATTCGATTACTATTATTATTTACTAGGGGCAATGATAGGAAAGTCATGTCAACTTTTAAAGCATAGACAGATCGAATAGTCGTTATTATCAACAGGTCAATAATCACAGTAAAAATGTTATACTTATGGCGGTCGAGCGATTTTATTTGAAAATAGGTACTTCTACAGTAACGACCTCAATGGCATTTATTTTTCATGTCGTCGGTGTAAATTCGATAATTAAGACAACTTAGTTTGATAAATTTCAACTAATCAAAAACCATTATTTTGAATATTATGCAAGTTCAATTTATTGAGACAGAGATACCTAGTACTAAGTAGTACCTTGAGGTAGATAATAAATATTTTGACTGATAACAGGTGAACAAAAAATTGGCCTCCAAGGCAAGACACATATATAGAATATTTTGATGTAGTGGTACCACTCTTATTATTGATTGTACACAAGCAGTATGTGTGGTTTCACGTCAAAGTGCAATTTACCGGTAATTTACAGTGTTGTTTTTGAACTAATTGTTCTTCTTGGGATGCAACTATTCGAAATATGTTAACATTTGACCGCCAAAAAAGTTTAATTATTACTCTGGATATTACTCTTTACGAATCACTAATAATCTTTTTAACGTTAACTTATATTTATAATAGATAAGATTTTATGAGGGGTAGATACTGATCAGTTTGTAATTCAATAAATATATAAACGGGAAGCAACTTTTATACCACATAAATTGTGCGTGTGTGTATTTTTTAGATTGTTTACACTGTAAACAACTCGAATTTTCTACACGTAGACAATAATGTAATTAATTACACCATGTACAATGAGATGTACAGAATACTTTCATCAACTAGTGTTGTCTAGATTAGTGTCTAAAGGGCGTTGCTTATTGGAATTTCTTCCTAACGTTTCTTCAACCTCCAATGTTGGATGTAGACTGATGAGTCCGGCTTCGGAGGTTGTATTGATACTAGTTCAAATGAGGCAGGCTTCAATCTCGTCGGTTAAATTTGGTTTTTCGTAACCTGTTCTTAAGGGTTGGAGTCCATATTTTGTTTCTCAGGGTTTCTTTCTCAACACTAGTTCAAAAAAGGCAGCGAAAGCCTAAACCAATGGTTCCATAATCTTTTTATTTTTATTTCAGCACTTTACTTCATATTGAAAGCAAAATCTTTTAGAATTCCGGTCAGTTATGGTATGGATGTGTATTTTCTCTCACCGCGAAGTTGTCAAATATGTCTTAATGCAGAATGTCTAGCCTCTTTCCTAGTACTTACTTACTATGATGTCAGCACCTGCAGCGATTATTACTTGTTTAGAATTATGTTCAAATCTAGAACCTAATTTTGCATCATATTGTTTCACAAACAAAACTGTTTTCGTGTCATAAACACTTTGGTTACCAGTTCAATGCAATACTGAGGACTGTCGACGACCCTACAAAAAAAGCAAGTGAGTGTATGTGCATTAAATATATACAGTGCTTTAATTTCAAAACTAGTTACCCTGCATTTTTTTTTAACAAAGGATTCTCGACCCAGAAAAAAATACTCAATTAAGATGTCGAGAGAGACATTCAAAAACAGTATTTACGGAATTTTACTTTCACGGCAATCCCACTCACCCTCACTTTAAAATTTTATTATATATTTATAAATTTTGAAATGAAAGCACCGTATAAAAATTTCAAAGAGTTTAGAATTACTGAGCTTCGTATGGTTTATAGAGCGTTATTCACAGAAAGAAATTATTGTTCTGCATTCATTCATATACTGCTGCCAAATTAAACAGAAAAAGTGACTAATGAACTTTGCGGGTGCTAACATTCAGGAAAAGATTTTACAAAATAAGAGACAACAAACGAACGGTTCAATATTATTAATTCACCATTAGAGTTACTTTTAGAACATTTGAGATGCTACTCAGAAATCTGAAAATAGACGTTTTACTTAAGTTGGTCCTTGTCACTTCATGTGACGTCATCAAATAGAGAAGTGGCGTTATGGTTTGGCGCGAGTAATACTTCCACATATTTCAATGTAACAAATCACGGGAGTGAATTTGAAATTTAGAGAAAATGACAATTTTAAGTTGAATCCCCGATTACAAATACATAAATATAGTTCATCAATATAAATTATACTAAAATTACACTTGCACATACAGGGTGCGGCATTAGTGTGTCGAAGTACGATATATCGGTTATTAAAGAAGATATCAAAAAAAGTTGTTAGGTAACAAAAATTATAGGCAGCTTTAAACTTTACAATTTAAAATAATTTTGTATTTACAGAGTGTTACATATTGCCAGGGTGAACCAAACATACTTTTTTTAAATGGGACACCATATATTATTTTAAATGTTGATTAAGCTCATATCGGCCGTACTTTCAATATGGGTTTCATTACGTTATACATGATATTTCAAAAGTTATAGTCAATTGTATATGAAAATTATGCTCATTTAAACCTGCTGTATATTCTAGACAATACAACCTAATTATAATTATTTGTTAAGCATAACTTTTTGACATTGATACAGTGTTACGAGAAAGTGCTATTTCTTTATAATTGCACCAATGGAATATAGAGCGAGCCATAACGCGAACACATGATTTTGTCAATTTTTTCAAATGAATCACCCTGTATTTTATTCTAAAAAGTCTTAATAAACTACATTTATTTTATAGATGACCATATAACTTTTAAAAGTCAAACTACCGCCCTTTATGAATATAGCTATATGCTATCTGGTTTTGATATACATGATCTTTTAGATACCTAACGGTTTTTTGAAACTTTACGAATTTTGACAAAATGTTATAATAGATTACAGTTAAAATCTGGCATAAACCATTTTTAAGTTAATTTTGAAATTATATATCGACATGTTTAACATTTTTCGATTTTTTTGAAAACGCTTCGTTCTAGCGAAATGCAATAAGAATTCTTTTTGTATGGTAGTTGCTGTTCTTTCTGAAAGTAGTGACGAGTTTTTTGACATTTCACACATCATTTTTTTTTCAAACAGAGAACAGATATGGAGAAATGCTCTATACCAGATTATTAGCTGTAATCTGTTATACTCGTAACATTTTGCTAAAATTTCTAAAATTTCAAAAAACCGTTCTTCAAAAATAAAAAAATTCAAAGTTTTGTTTTTAACTTTAGGTTTACAAACTCAAAAGGTAAACATTTCCGTGGCAGGGTTGAATGGATCAGTTTCTCATATACAATCGAGGTGTGAGTTGGAAATAACAAACCGTGACTCATCATACAAAAGAAAACTTTCATGCTTTGTGTTGAACAAAATTACTGGAGTGATACCATCTTTTCGGGTGAACTGTACCAAATTTCATATTTCCAATCATATTCGTTTATCTGATCCTTCTTTTGATAAACTAAGGAGAATCAACTTGTTAATTGGTTCTCCAGTTTTCTTTAAATTGCTTTGTGTGGGTCAAATACGATTAGGTTCTGATCTTCCCATCCTTCAAAAAAACTTGCCTTGGTTGGGTCCTACGGATAAAGTTCTTTCAATAAAAAGAAAATGCTTGCGAGGACCATACTGATAGTAAATTCGTAGTTACATTTCCTTTCAAACATGATTCCCAGACACTAGGTGATTCATTTGAAATTGCAAAAAGAGAACACCCTGTATATCAAAAATGAGGCGTTTTCGGACACATGTTAACATGAACTTCTCGTCATAATTTCACGTCAGAAACACACATTTGATATTATGACATCGAATTTAGAAATTTTGTATTAAATGAAATCGTTTTATTTAATTAAAATTTAATAAAATTATAAATATTTACAATAAAACATGTCAACACACACATGACATTGATGTTAGATGTTATAAATTATTAACCATATAGTTCATTCGTTTGATTTGTCCCGATTGATCGATGAATCAAGCGCACACTTGTGTATGGCTATCCTTTTTATATATTGAATACATTATTAACTTACGTATTATTTCGAGAGTGTCGTAGTCGTTTTGTATGTTTCTTATTAACTCAAGTAACTAACCAGGGTAACAGCAACAACAAATTTCGCTGCCCTGTACGAACATTTTTACGTAAATGTCAAATGATGGCATGTCAATATCATTTGTAAATAAAGGACTAAAATAAACGTACGTAACCCCAATTAACAAATAAGTAAATATCAAATGGTTGGTATCAGTATCCACGTTAAGCTTTAAATTACCGACGACGGTCATTTTCTGATTTAACACATACATGACGTCATCGCGGGATAAGTCACACAAATGGACTTTTTACGTTTAAAAAAAGAGGTCGGTCTAAAGTTATCAACTTCCACTTGTTGCGTACTGTTTGCTTGAATACTATAAATACAAAAGGGCACACCGGCCTTCGATTATTAAATGAGCGAAATGGGCAAATCTGTGTTTGTTAAGAAAAAAATACAACTTGGTTAAAAAACCAATCACAGCAGAAATATCCATTGTATATTTTACATACTTTTTCTCAAGTTTTCAGACAAAACGGCGCACAGTGGGGCCGATTTCCGAAAAGCTGGTCAAAAGTCGAAAACGTAGTTCATTCTGTTTGAAATGTAGTATATAAGGGTTTCTGGAGTCGCTGATTACGAATCTGAAGTCAAAATTGAAAAAAAATAAAATGGCGGATCCAATATGATGACGGACAAAATTTGCGATTTGTTTGAAACTTGTTATTCGGTGGTTTTTGAGGTCGCTGATTACGAATCTGAAATCAAAATTAAAAAAAAAAACAAAATGGCGAATCCAATATGGAGGACAAAATTTGCAAAATTGGCCGGATTTGCTTGAAACTTGTTATACGGAGGTTTTTGGGGTCGGTGATTACAAATCAAAAGTCAAAATTTGTAAAAAACAAAATGGCGGATCCACTATAGCGGCCAAAATTTACCGATTCGCTTGAAACTTGTTATTCGGGGTCGCTGATTAGATAACATGAATTTGTGATTTGTTAAATTCAAATGTGCACTAAACACGGAGTGGCACCTAGTGGCAGCTGATTTTTAATAATTTTGTTACATAAGGGTACAAACTTTATTTTAAAATTTGTTTCGTTACGGAACACTGCGGAACAATTAACTGTTTCTCTATTGTTCTACAATGATCACACATAAATTTTCATTTTGTCTACTGTAGACATTGTTTAGGTAATAATGTATTTAATTTTTGACGCACATGATAATAAACTACTTTCTTCAATCTGAAACCTCCATTTTGCAGAATTAAGAAAGGCGAACTGTACGATTTTCTACAATTTTTAAATATGACGCTTGAATATGAACGATCGAGCTATTACTTGCGCGAAAGTCTCTTTGTACTGACTTATACTTGCCAGATGTACTTCACTAGCCCTTATAAAATGATCCATTATACTCTTTAAACTATCCTCTATCCACCAATGTATTCTAAATCTTATAAAATGAAACTTGATTTTTTTATTTTTTACCAGCTTTTGCGAATCGGCCCCATTGTGCGGCGCCCCTAAATTTTGGTGCCCCGGACAAATGTCCGGATTGCCCGGCCCTAGAGCGGGCGCTGAACACACCTAAAGATTATTATATTAAAATCTGAATAATTTTCAGTCGATGATATTTAGAAGCTATATAAGCACCAAATCTGAGTCAAAAAGATTGAACAGCTTTACCTCAGAACGATCACAATTCTGCAGTTTGATAAAATTCTGATTCAATAAAATTAAACACTTCATTTTTCTGAACTTAGATTTTGTGTTTGTAACAATAAGAATCGACTTGGTTTTATTATTCTTTTCATTGCATTGCATTGCATTTTGATTACATTCATTTGAATTTTTTTTCTAAAACCAAAAGAATCTTGATATAAAGCCATTTACTAAAAAAAAAAGTTGTTTATAAGTAAGTAGTCCATAATTGGGAGCTCTTTATTTTTTTTGTAATCTGATGTAGGTATCAAAATGTTCTTATCTTAAAAGAAAATATACACAGTAATTTATGAACAATAAAATAAATACTAGTAACTCAGTAATCAATACTTGACTGCACCAAATATATTCAGCCTTCTATCATTAATGCTTCTATTTTAAAAATCGATTTACGTAGTTTGTTAAAATAAAATTTCGACGGCGACTTGGTTCTTCACGAATTAGTTCATTATCAATACATGTTTTGGTATAGTTGGTTTCTAAAATTATACATCTACAATAATGTTACATCCTGAGAAATTTTATATCCATAGGATTACAAAATAATACAAGTATAAGCACAGGCGTCAAGTTTTTGTACATATTATATACATGTAATATACAAAACTATATACTTAATCAGTTAAAAATCACCACATTTATAAGGCACATTTAAATACTAAAAACAAATCTAAACATCGTCTTTTCAAGTCCGAAGAATGATTTAATGGCTATAATCATTAAAAATAAGTACTAAGTATAATCACACATAAAATTATCAAATTAAGATGTATTTACAATTAAAAAAATTGCAACGAATTATATGACTTTTTTTTTTAAATACATATATAGTAGTTACTTTACACTTATACAGTAATCAGTACACTTTTGGATGGGGACAAACATTAAAATGTTCTAAAACTAATCGACTATACAGCACAGCCTTTTTTAAAACCATATAAAACTTTGAGTTCGGGAAATATTATTTTTTAATTAGTTGATTCGTTTTTGCAGATAGGACCATTCGTCTCTGGTCTTTTTTATATACTTTGATACCAGGTTTGTGAACAAGGAATGCATTATCTAAAATTAAAAAGTCGTAATCCAGCACACATAAGGCGTAACCCTGGAAATAAAAAAAAACATATACCTTTATATATTATTAAAGTCTTAAATAATAAAATAAATAAATAATTCAAGTTGACAACATAAAATTACATTAAAAAAAAATTAAGGCATTCGCAAAAAATAATTATATTAAAATAGTATATTTCAGCTTATTAATTATAATTTAAATTATTCATATTATAATTACCTGCGTCATTTTATCACTCTTCCCTTCCCAACTAAGTCTTTCATCATATAGTGGATCGGTATGTGTACCAATAAATATAGGTTCCCAATGAATAAAATGGCCATTACGCTTTCCTACATGAAACACGTGCAACCCTTTGCTTTCATTCGCCGACAACCACTCCTTCGTTTTCGGCACATTATGACACTTCGGACATAATTTCTTGTGAAACAAAAAACCAGTACCATTTGAAATCATTTCTTTTAACATAGTTTTATTGTCAGGAACTTGTTGGTTGCCGTTCACTTCAAATAAATGCAATGGAAAAACTTTAGGATTTTTCCCTTTTAATGGACCTTCATTTAAAGAAATCATTTCTAAAAATTGTGGTATTAAATCGGGACTTGGATAAAGTTCGATATCTGATGCAAGAAAATAATGCGTTTGAGCAGTTTCTCTTGCCACATTCCTTCCGACGTTTACAGGGTACAAAAGTTTCTTTTGTACTTTGTACATTTGATCTGCGCTGACATTAAAATAAGGTGGAGTTAACGAACAGTTGTAGGGTTCTTGAAAAACTTTGTCGTGCTGAGGAACCTGTAACAACAAAAAGGCTCTTACATTAGAAAGTTAACACTTTTACAAGAAGTTGTTCAATTGAGGATTTTAATTGCTCATTAAGAGTAGGTGTGTCTGCCTTCCGGTTTACCATTTCTAAAACGAAAAGAACATATTTATGACTCGTTGTACGGAAGAACAAGTTTTTTTTAATTTTGTGTTGTTATCGTTAAGTCGCGTGCTATTTTTGCAATAAAAACGTAGAAATACGAATTACATTGCGACGGTATTACGGTGCATATAATAGCGATCGAAAAAAGAAATTATCTGTAAATATGCTTTCATAAACTAAACTAAAGTCTAAAAAATAGCTCGTTTTTTTTTACAATAATTGAATTTATAACGCACAAAAAATACTAAACATACGGCACATATGGTTTACGAGTTTACTACTATAAACTTAAAAAAAACTATTGCATTATGCCGCAATAACTTTTTACTTATTTTGTCGAAAACATATTTTTTGGTTTCTCAAAGATCAAATTAAGTGTTAATTACTCCATTTATGTAGGTACGATAACAAAAGTTCCAAATATTGAACATTCGTAAAAAGTATGTATTTTTAACTTAAAACATACTAGTATATGAAAATATACTGAAAAATACGTCAACAAAGTTCGCAAAAAAAGAAAAATTGTGATTTTTTATTCTATTTAGGTAAATGGCATAGTTAAACCACATTGGATGAGGTACATGTCAAAATTAAATTGACGTATGTCAAAGTTATGATCTTCAACTTGCAAATTACACCCTGTATATTTTTAATAGATTCTTGTAAGGTATTTTTTTCTCCATACAACAAAAAAAAGTATACAATATCATAAATTAAAAAAAATAGTATTGAGTATTTAAATTATTTTACTATTAGGATCAGTTAGCCATAAAAGCAATTTTTAAATAACAATTTAAGCTATTTGCGTCGGTAATTAGTTTTCCAATTGAATTTTTTTTAACTTACATTAATCAAATTCTATCTCTTTTAAAAAGTGTTCTTAGACTTAATTAATACGAAAACAAAATAAAAATGTAAAGCTTTAGATATTTCAATGGTTTATATGGCTAATTATTTATAAATGTAAAAATCACCCTTAAATATAGTAAATTTAAAATTTATTTCTTTATTAATGAAATGGTATAAAACAGCAAAATAGAAAAACATTCAGGCACCCATTTGTTCCTGATTTTGGTTTTGGAATTTCATGTTTTCTTTGACTTCTATTTTCATATATTATTTAACTTTTAAACTAAACTAAACTAAACTAGGTATCTGTAACTTATAGAAGGGTTAAAAAATATTTTTTTTCACTACTAGCTATCAAACACAGTCATATTAACCTTAATGCAGGTTGTGAAGTTGAACTTTTAAAGCTACGAGTCAATAAAAAATTATTAACCTAGGTCAATAATAAAACAAATTTGGTAGTCCAAAGCCGACTCTGCGTTCTCAGTTAGTTGATAAACATAACCTCACAACTTCAAGCTACACAAAATTCAAACAATTAAACAATTTTTAATTTATGAATACAAATAACGTTAGAAAAGTTCAAACACATTAGGTAAGTTAGAAACAATGGCATTACTATCTATTTATAATAATAGTTTATCGAACAATTATTATAGGTCACATTAATTCCCGAAGAACTAGTGATCGAAGAAGTATTAGCTACATTTTGCATTGGAAGGTGCAGTGTTGCACTTTCAACGACACTTTCAACTGCTGTTGATGTTGATGCAGAATTAGACGTAGTGGCACTAATGTACGAAGAAGACTGAATAGGATTTGAAACGAAGGTTCCTTGTAGCATTGACGCAATCCGTTTCTTGTCAGTAAGAGATTGTTCAACATATCCCTCTGCTACCGTAGAGCTTTTCCAGCCTCCTAGGCGTTTCAACGATAAGATATCGCCACCGCTTTCTACTAACATGGTCGCAGAGGTACGTCTTAAGGAATGACCAGAATAACAATCTGCATCTTCTAATTTTAGATATTTGGCAACTACTTTTGGCACATTACTGATAGTATTATGACCTATATTTTGCTTGGTTGGTTTACCACCATGAAATCTTATAAAAATCTTTGCATATCTGAAGTTGGTCGAGTGCCTGCATATTTTAACACTACTTTAAGCCACAGTGGATCAGTTATGACAAAGTTCCGGCTAGTGTCATTTTTACTATTTGGAATGGTTACTACGACAAGATCATTTCCTCGTACATCAACATCTCTGAACATCATTTTCACAAGTTCATCTGTTCTACAAGCCCCTGCTATTCCAACGACCAAAATTGCCTATAGAAAACTAGATTATTCTGTAAATTCTTAACAAAAATTTACTACATTTACCTTTGTAGAAAGAAAAAAGTCATCAGGTGCTTCAGTCAAGAATTTTATAATTTGTTCTCTGGAAAAAACAGGTGCCTTTTTGCTTTGTATGATCTGTTTTGCCTTTTTAAAAAGATATAAGTTTTGGATACTTTCCGCAATCAATATTCTCTCGAATTGCAAGGGTAGATTTTAACATTGAAAATGTTGACCATAAAGTAGATGCCTTTTTACATTTGCGTGCTCCTGAAAATATACCAACAGCACGTTTTCTGTTACTGTAGTAACATTTTTGTGTGACACCAATCCTTGAAATCCTTGTATACTTTTAAATATAAATGTTTTGATTTTTCTGGAAGCAATTTATTGTATACTTGTTTTGCAGCTTCATGAAATTCTGGAGGAGTACACCCTTCACTTTCATCACTAGACATGATAAAAATATTCGTAAATGAAAATAGTAATTGCAAATTTGAAATTACACTTTTTCAATATGTCTGATATAAACAAATGAATAGTGATTTCTATTCAAATCAAGACTAACATATTTTTCATAGTTTTACAAAAATTCAAAAATTAAAATACTTCCAATTAAGTTTAGTAGCTAGTAGTGAAAAATAGTATATAAACTACGGTAGTGAAGGTCATTATTACCCTCTCGCTGATTATGTCCCGAGCGATAGCGAGGACATAAACTTCAGCGGTCGGGCAATAATGACTTACTTCACTACCTAGGTTTATAATATACTATTTCTCCATGACTACTTAACATTTCATAGTCATAAACCACTAGAGAAAACTGAAATGTATGGAAATAATAATTTCCTATACATACCCTAATTGATTAAATATAGCTGCTTAGCTTAAGCTGATTGGTGCTCGTTTTGAATTAAAACAAGTTTTCTCCGAAATCGCCACTAAAGTAACAAAAAATCGGCAGTAAAATAAATAAAATCGGTACTAAAGTGATTCATTATAGAACGATTTTTAAGCTCACATTTTTGCTGGCAGAGATGTGTCAAATAAATTTTTAATAAACTAATAAAAAATCACTTATTGGAAGAGTTTCGGAGAAAAAAAACCAGTTTAGAATATATAATTTTTTTTTACTTTCTCCAAAAATTGCGCTCAGGACTTATAATTTTACCGTCGTTATCTGTAATGGCATCTTAATACTGAATTATCTGGAGATGATAAATTATAGAAACCTAACGCCAGTTGGGCCTTCAAGAGAAGCGTTCGGAGGTTTTCATTCATTTACAACAACCGTTCTGTCTTGCTGCCGACGTATCGACCAGAGAGTGCATCTGAAGAATTGAAAAATCAGATGCCTTGATCGTCGGCACCACGACAAATTTGTCTGCCCCTTTGCCCGGGCTAATATCAGAAAGAAATATTTTCATTGACAGGTACAAACATTTTCAGAAAATAATCTAATTAAGCCTCTAAACAAATGCAGAGTTAAATAAAAAGGATTTGTTGGCGTTTCTAATAAATTCGTACCTGTAGCTTCTCGAACTTATTTACAGGCGTACCATAGACTAACGTTTTCAAATATCCTGAAGGAAAGATCTATAGAAAGTTTAAAACAAGCAATCTTAGGGGCCATAAAACGAGTACACCCCATTTTCTCCAGTCTACGTGAAAGTGTAAATGCTCTTGAAAAATGATCTAGAGCTCCATCACACTGGAACCATATTTGTTGGTCCAAAGAAATGGAGTTTCAAATGTCTTCTTCTGCAGAAAATTTAGAAACGTATCGCCTACAGTATTATCCAAATGTTTAATGCGTGTCTGATGTCCACATTCCATTAGAACATAAAAGTTTTTGTCGGCCCAAACGTGCGTATTGTAAAAATTAACAACTGCAGTTCATGTGAAAGCAGCTTCATCCGAAAAAAGTACGATAACCAAGATTACGAAAGGTTTCACCATCCTTACGTAGAAACCAACGGCAGTAAAACCAAACTTGCACGATTCATTGGATTTAAAGAGCATAGTCCCACATGACAGGCCTAAGGCAGCTGCTGATGGAGAATTCCCATTAGACTAAAAAGAATTAATTCATAGTTCGAGTTATTTTTATCTTCTCCACACTCGTACCCCGATTATATTCGATCCGTTCTAGAATTTCTTAATTTGTTCTAGGAGTAACCAACCTGGTTCTGGGTAAATACTAGTATTTGCTCAATGATTCAGTATACCCAACATCACGAAATTGATTATTTTTTTCATAAAAACGATGTAAAGGAAACCGGCAGTTTGGATAAACTTAATACAAAGAAGCAAAGAAGTCACACTTCAGGAACAACTCCATTAGCACGACCATACGTAAAATCATGTCGGCTAATTCTGTGATAAAGTAAACAGCTGTAGTAAACGTAAACTTAACATATTGATCTTGGTAATGAGCTCCTTGTTTACATTTTTATTAGTAGGATTCCCAATCCTTTTTGTTAGGCCTTCTGAAAGAGTAAGTAATCAACAAGACACCATGTGGTTTTGTTTACCGCCGTTTCATAGGTCCGGTCTTTATCGAGGCATTCGCAGTCAAAAGGTGTTCTTGATGACCTGCACTACAGTATAAAGTTATCCAGAAAACATCAAACTAATGACTACGTTAATAAATAAAGAAATTAATAATTTAACAAAAAGATTACGTCACAAAAGTAAAATAACAAACTGTTTACAATAGGACGAACAACACGAAAAATCCATTCAATGAAGACCGAAAAAGATCAGATGAGAAGTGGCACTATTCCTTCACGAATAGGCATCCCAATCTCAGTTTACGCCAACCAGAGAGTGTTTGAATGCCTCGTTGCAAAGAATTTAACAGAACCAATGTTTCCAACTTTTTTGTTTTGCTGAAAATAATCGTTAACGACCATAATTAACTGCTTTAACCATCTATAATATAGATGAATCGGGCTTCTCCACTGTGCAGAAAAAAATTTCAAAAGTGGTTGCACTAAAAGGAAAACATCAAATAGGACCATTATCTAGTGGAGAAAGAGGAGTCAATACGACATTGGTTGCACCAGTTCTTCAGGCAATTTTGCTCCGCCTATAATGATTTTATACAAAAGAAAGAGGATGCACTCAGCACTTGCCAACGGTGCACCACCAGGTAGTTTGATTAAAGTATCAAATTCAGGATACATCAATTCCGACCTTTTTGTCAAATGGTTGAAGCATTTCATATCCTATGCGAAACCAAGTCAAGATGTCAAAGTGTTGTTGGTATTAGACGGGCATATAACACATTCGATAAACTTAGAAACCATTAATCTGGCGCGAGAAAACGGTAGTCATACTACTCATAGGTTGCAACCTCTAGATGTTATGATCTAGAAACCTAATACGATCAAACTATAACGAAGTGGATGCATAGTAATCCCAGATGTCAGGTTACAGGGCTTGAAGTCGCTGTTGATTTGATTTGGCCTGTTGATCGTTTAGTATTTTCTGACCCTGATTTTATAGCAAGTGAGAACTTGAATCCTCCAAATACCACCCCCTTATCGTTGAAGAACCCCAAGAAAGTAGCACGTTCAGATTTTGATGCAGACATAGCCCAAATAGATATTAGAATTAGATGGAAGAGCACAAGTACCGTCTGCAGTAACAAATCAAGTGCCGCGGTGACTTGAAATTGATCTGATGCTGCTATGAACAGTACGTGTTCGGGATTGTGAGTTTCAATTCATACATTAAGTCCAGTGCCAAAGAGAACAATGAAATACGAACAAAGGAAGATGAAGGGAGCTCAGAAAGCGATGGTCTTAAATTCCAGTTCATATAAAAATGACTTGCTAGAATTAAAACAGAAGCAAACCAAGAAAGAAATAAAAAGCAGAGCTAAGGCTGCAACAAGAAAAGTGTTTTCGAATGATAAACGAACTGAAAAACTAGAAGAAGCAGGACCTAGTGGAAAAAATACAAAATTGAAACTGACTCAGTGCATTAAGTGGAAAAAATAAGAAATCAAAAATTTCACCTGCGACAGACAACGTGGAAATTGTGTTGGAAGATAATATAAA